>VMRN01000121.1:809920-823483 GCA_010277015.1 Poeciliopsis turrubarensis
AATTGTTTTGTTTTTGTTTTTTTTTTTGTTGTTTTTGTTTTTTTCCAGCGCATCCCCACAGCATGCTGCTGCCACCACCAGGGGTCTGACTGAACACACCTGCACGGATGTCACACTTTTCAGATTTTGTGTTTTGAAATCATTTTTGCAACACAAAATCACGCAGAGAAAACACACGGCGCCTCCCAGCAGCAGCCTCTCAGCCAGTCGGTGTGTTTCTGCGGGTGACTTGAATGTTCCACATGTTTTCCTATGAGCCACAGGCTTAAATATGATTTACAAAACCCACAGGCTTTGCACATTCACTTTTCGAAACCATATCTCAGAGCTCAGTCAGCATCTGTCAATGGCAAATTTCGTGACTGGGCAAAACATTCTTATTTGCATTTAGGTCTGAACTTCGACTGGACCATTACATGGTATATGTTGATCTCGGAACCATTTTTTATTTTTGGAGTGTGTCTGGTTGCCCCGGCTTCAGTTTCATGACTGCTTCCTACACAACAAGGCTTGTTTTGGCTTTGTTTCTTGACTAGAAACAAAGGAGGAGATTATTCAGAGTAGATGTTTAGGTTAAATGTGATGGAAGAGATGACTGAATGGCACAGTGGATCTTAAGGGTTAGGAAAATGAAATAATTTCAAATAATATATATTAAAATGTGCTTATGAATAGCATTTTATCACTTAGCACCACTTCATCAGGCTGCTGGTATCTGTTTTATTTTGGCATTAGGGTTCTGAACTTGTTAAAGGTGTAAGATTTACTGTTGTGTACTTTATGGAGGATTGCATTGAAATACAAATGAAAAGCATTTGCTGGATTTGAATAATAGACATTTTTGCATTGGACTATTACACTGAATTCTGAACAAATGTAAACTTTTAAAGAATTTTAATTCTTAATGCATTATGACACAATTACAGCAAATATTAAAGTATGCTCACAGAGCATAAACACAGAGGAAGTAATTAGTGCGGTGTATTAGGTGACAGTTCATATTTTAACAATAATAATTATTTTTTAGTTTGCTAAATATCTTCGGTCGTTGGTCGTGATGAATCTCCTTTGTTCTCTTCTCTTCTTTTCTTTTCTTTCTTTTTCTTTTATTTTTGATACAACCAATACTGAACAGAGTGAGAGGTCTTTAGTTTTTCCCTCTCTCCGGTTGAGTTTCCTGTTTCCTCTTTGGCCCCGCCTCCACCTTTGAAGCGTCAACAGCGCCAAAACTTTCGGGGTCCTTCCTGGGAGGAAAATGAGCGGCAGTGTCGCTGGGCCGCAGTGGAGGAAAGTTCACTCCGTCACCGGAGTCATTCCCCGGTCCCGGCATGGACACCGGGCGGCAGCAATCCGCGAGCTCATCATTGTATTCGGTGGCGGGAACGAAGGGATAGCGGAGGACCTCCATGTCTACAACACGGGTAAGCTAACGTTAGCTGCTAATGTTTTTAGCGTGTAGCGGGGGAAAGTGGCCCAGCTCTTGACAAGAAGTTTGTTTACTTACATGAAACTCTGCCACATTCTGACACTTGACTTGGTTTTATTTTGTTCAAAGGCAGTTTGTTAAATTGGGTTCAGTAATATTACTTTAAGTGGCTAAACTCAGCGGTCAGTCGCATGGATTAGTAATGGACGTTAATGGTACACTTTCCATCCCTGAAGGATATTTGAACAGCTTTTGTTATTCCAGGGTGAAATAAGAAATCAGAGCACCTTTAGTTTGAATCGTTTAAAGTGAGACTTTAAGTCCTAAGAAACACATGGTGATGGCAGCATCATGCTGGACATGCCAAAGTTAGTTTAAGAACAAAGAAAGCAGATGATTTTGTCTTGTTCAAAATATCTGGACTATGCTTAAACACTGGCTTTAAAGGAGCCCCACATCTTCTCACAAAAGTGAATTCTGCCACTTTATTGCCAGAAAATCACTAATGATGGCAACAAAAAAAAACGTCAAGTCAAATGGGAACTCCAAGACAAAGCTGTGGAACTATGATTTAAAGCAGCAGCTGGTTTGATATCTGTGTTGCTGTTTCAGTCTCCAAACAATGGTTCCTCCCTGCTGTGAGGGGGGACATCCCACCCGGGTGCGCAGCTCATGGCTTTGTCTGCGAAGGCACTCGGATCCTGGTGTTTGGTGGCATGGTTGAGTACGGAAAGTACACCAACAGCCTCTATGAGCTCCAGGTAAGTGAGGTGTGGAGTCGAGCGCCGCTGTTGCTAGGTAACGGAACCTTCCAGAGCTGCTTTGCGTTGTCCTCCTCAGGCTAGCCGGTGGCTCTGGAAGAAGCTGAAGCCCAGAGCGCCCAGGAACGGATCCCTGCCCTGCCCTCGGATCGGACACAGCTTCACCCTGGCGGGGGGGAAGTGTTACCTTTTCGGGGGCCTGGCTAATGACAGCGAGGACCCCAACGGGAATGTACCGAGGTAACAAAACATCTTTCTGGGCTGCTTGGTTGTCTCTTATATTGAAGCTGAGTTTTCAGGCAGCAGATTTTAGATGCTAACCATATTTTTTGGCACCCCTGCTGCTAATCTTAAGAAGTTGAAGCAAAAAGAAAGACGAATATTTGCTCTACCTTGCCCTGGTCCTGGTGTTCTGTGCTGTATGTTTTGATTAGTGGTCAGATTAAATTGCCTGGTCTGTAATTGTCCTCGGAGATTCTGCTGTTGAGCTCCATCTGCATCTTATCCGACAGAGCTCCATGTTTCTGCTAGTGCTGGTGGGACTGAAAAGGTTGCCGTAGCGATTGCTTTAATGTCACTTTATTGGTTTATTGGTTGTTTTCAGGTACCTGGGGGACTTCTACGAGCTGGAGCTGCAGCCGCTGACGGGAGCGAGAGGCTGGAACGTTCCCGACACCAAGGGCGGCGGGCCGTCGGCGCGAGAGTCGCACACCTGCGTGGCGTACGCCAGCCTCGGCTCGCCCAAGCTCTACGTGTTTGGGGGCATGCAGGGATGCAGACTGAACGACCTCTGGCAGCTTGACCTCAGTAGGACGTCCGGTTGTTCATGAGACCGTCAGCGGCTCTTGTCCACAAAACTGATGTGTTCTTCTTCTCTGCCTCAGGCTCCATGGTTTGGTCCACGCCTGAAACCAGCGGCTCCAACCCTCTTCCCAGAAGCCTCCACTCTGCCAACGTCGTTGGAAACAGGTGCTGCAGGCTGAGCCGTGAGACGCAGCCGAAACCGAGTGCTTCCATCTGTAAACACTCCCTTTTATTGATCTGTGTGCAGGATGTTTGTTTTTGGAGGCTGGACTCTTGCTCCGGAGTCGGACAAACGGGTCACCACGGCAACAGAGTGGATTTGTTCCAACTCGCTGGATTCTCTGAACCTGGGTGAGTCATTTGTTCTCCAGATCTGTCTTTCTCAAACTGTGGTCCGAATGGTACTGCACAGAAGCAACCGTCTGACTTGCAGAACTTTTTATTGTTTTTAGAACGACATTATGATTCATAGCATGCCACCGACATGCAGGTCTGTGTCTGCCCAGCCTGAGGCAGCTCTGAATGCGATGTGACGATGAGGAGGTGGCGAGCGGCGTTGCGCCCGATGCCGACTTATCTGCGTTTGTAGCACCTAAAATAATTATTGACGTCAGACTGAAAGAAAACATTATGTAATGTCAATTTTTCTTTTTTTTTTTCTTCTGAATTACAAAAAAATCCACATGGTTTCCATGTGTTTGACATCATTGGAGAGCTCAGAATCCACACTTCTATAATCTGTAAATAACTCGAATAGACTTGTTTGTGTGTTTTTTTTTTAATTTTTTTTTTATTTGTTATAGCAAGTCACATTTACAAAACAGAACATTTACACAACGGAGAGTAATATTTTCATTTCAGGTTGTACATAGTAAGATGATGTTGTGGTTAGTCATGAGTGTTTGTTAAATGCTTTGAATTGTCCTCAGCCTGAAAAGGTTTGTGAAACACTGACCAGAGGTAAAGCATCCCAGCCGGAGGTTGGCACGGTAACCGTTGCCGGTGTTTTTTTCCGTTCTAAGACTCGATGTGCTGGGAGTGCGTTGGCCCGGAGCAGCAGGACGACGTCCAGTCCGAGCTGCAGGACCAGAACCAGAACCAGGGCCCGCAGGCGGATGACCCGTCCGCCTGCTGGCCCCGAGCCAGAGCCGGCCACTGCTCGGCCACCGTTGGCTCCAGGCTGTACATCTGGAGTGGCCGCGACGGCTACCGCAAGAGCTGGAACTACCAGGTGTGCTGCAAGGACCTCTGGTACCTGGAGACAGGTGAGGACGGAGGGGAGACGCAACTCGACCTTCGGTAAGGAAGAGTGACATCCCTGTCGTCTGCTGCCAGATCGTCCGACTGCGCCAGAGGGAGTGATGCTCATCAAGTCCACGGTCAACGTGCTTCACGTGGCGTGGCGCCCCCTGGCTTCAGCAGACTTCTACATCCTGCAGATCCAGCCGGTGGTCCGCTGTCCAAGCACCAAACCAGTTCAGCTGACTGGAACAGAAGGGCAAACTGGGACAGGTCAATGTCCTACAGGTGAGAAGTCTCAACAAAGGCTCAACAGGTCATCAGCAAATCAAAATGAAGTTTTCATCCCCGTGTTACAGTCAATAGACGGTGTGCGATGCCGCATGTTTCGGCATCAGTACATTTTAAATACGAAGATATTTAAGGTTGACATCATGCTGCTTTTATCTTTTGGTGTTTTTATTATTTTTCTTTTGTTCAAACCTGGGAAGAAATTTAAATAAAGGCTATAGGAGACTACAAATGCTGTAAACCAAGACAATAGAACAACAACAGTTTCGTCTACATTGTTTTCTAAATAAATCCAAAAACTGATCATTTGAGAGCAAAATATGTTTTAAGGTAGAGTTGAGAAACTATAACACAAAAACAAAATATAATTTCAAGAAGGAATCTGAAACGAAATATTTTTTTTTATCATGCTAGTGTAGATCCAATATTGATACCGACTTGGTATTGATATTATTGATATTTGGACTGATCTGTCCTCCATGTGTTATAGCGGATGTTTGTTAAAGTGACTGGTTTCTCTCCACTGTCGCCCGGTGCTTGCTCAGCTGCTCCAGTGTTTACTAGCAGGAACCTTAAAATGGACTGAAACTGAAACTGTTTGTCACTGGCGTCTTGTGATGCCGTTTCATTATCAAAGCTGATTACGTTCCTGTACGATCTATTATGTTTTTAGGTCCTCAGTCCCTTCGGAATCCAAACGAGGACCGGTCCGGTCCAGAACAGAACGCATCGGCCCAGGTAGGTGTGACTCATCAGCATGAAGCCATAGTGAACTCTCTTCACTCTCACTGAGGCGTAAATATGTTGGGATTATAATTCCAGGACTCATCAGCTCCATCAGGTGAAATCAAAGCGGAGGAGCAGAGTGCTGGGAGAGAGTCTGAGTCCAAACACTGCGGTGGGTTTCTCGTCACGGTCCCAACAGGAATCGAGTCGGTGAGGATCATCTGCCTTCCCTCTGCTTCAGCTTTTTGTCTTTTTATGCTGTAGGAGGAGCAGCGATGGAGGCGGGCTGCTCAGCTCAGCAGCAGCAGTCAGGTAGGGAGGAGGCTCACAGAGAAACCAGATCCTGGAAATATCCAAACTGAACATCTTCTCTTTCTGCTCCCAGACAAACAAACCGCTCCAGGTGACCAGACGGGGGATCCGTACGCCAACACAGATCAGGTCAGGTCACATGCTAAATACTGCGAACCGATTGCAGTTTTCTGACTGATCGACGATCTTTAAAAAGATTTCCGGTTTTGATTGATTTTTTAAAAAAAATTTTTTTTCCTCCTGAAAAGTTCCTAAAAATAGTGACAAAGTTGCTAAATTGTCAAAATTTCCCAAAATGAAAGAGGTCGGGGCCGATTTATCTGTCCAGTCCTATATTTTATATTCACAAAATGTATCATAGTCTCAAACAAAATGAGTGGAACAGTCAAAGCAAAATAAAAATATGCTCTCTAACAGAGGCCCCTGTAGGCTTCGAGAGGTTCCTGGTCTTTATTAACATAGTTTGAAAAAAGAAAACAGAACATGTCCAGGAAAGAGAAGCGACCCAAACACTGAACCCTGTGGTTCTCCTCCAGTGAGTCTTATTTGAATCAGAATCCCGTCTATCAACACAAACAAGAAATCTGACCTTGTTTTCACTTTGGTTTTGGGAAAAGCTTAAACGGTGTGAAGACTTTCATCGAGGCGCTGCGGCTTGTTCACCTCGGATGTGTTGTGCTGCCTTCAGGCTAAGGAGAACCAAGATGGCTGCCTGTGGTTCGACGTTGGCGTGTTTAAAGCGCTCTACTGCGAGGTCAGCCACTACTTCCTGCCAGCCGAAGACCAACAGGTGGGACTCCTGAACGGCGGCGAGCTAACAGAGTGTTAGCGTGGCGTTGACCGAGCTGTGTTCCTGTCAGGCCTTCCACCAGAGGAAGCTGCCCAGCCCTCAGGACTACCAGGGCCGGGAGAAGCAGCCGCTGATCCCGGGTCAGATGTACCGCTTCAGGGTGGCTGGAATCAACTGCTTCTCTCAGGGAGACTTCAGCCCCGCCAGCGAATTCAAGACCTGCCAGCCCGGCTTCCCCGGAGCGCCCGCCGCCGTCAAGATCTCCAAGGTAACGCAGCAGCATCTCCTCTCAGTAGCTACGTTTCCATTGGCCGCATATTTGCACAATTTGACTTTTCAAAAATCAATTTGCTTAATGGAAACATGGCAATTTTGAAATGGCTCTCATTTTTTGACAAAAGTTTTGGTGCTTCTATGAAAAGTTTCTGTTTTTTGGGGGTTGTGTCAAAATTGGTTTGTTTAGCAAAACTGCATTTGGAAAACTTTTTTTTTTTTTTGTGCATCACACGTGTCACATGGTCAACAACCAGATGTTGCTACTGCTGGAAACCATGAAGAAGATGACAGGAAGTCGTTTTTTAATGACTTATCATGTAAAGAGACTTACAAGTGTGTGATTTTAATTGCGTTTCTTATTTATTCAATGACGTTAGCAGAATATTGACAAAGTTTTGTGCACATTTGAAATGGAAACGCAGCTAGCGGGAGGAAAGAGTTAGCTGGCGGGTTCTGGTAGTCATGAAGGTTCTGGTCCGGTGTGGTGTGTTCAGGCCAGCGATGCGGTCCAGATCACCTGGGAGGCCCCGACGTCTCCGTCGGGTCGGATTCTGGAGTACTCCATGTACCTGGCGGTAAGGAAGAGCCGGTCCGGCTCGGAGCGCCCGGGGCAAATGGCCTTCATCCGGATCTACCGCGGCACCAAGACCAGCTGCTCGGTCAGCTCCTCCCACCTGGAGAACGCCCACATCGACAGCTCGGCGTCCTGCCGGCCCGCCGTCGTCTTCCGCATCGCGGCCAAGAACGAGCAGGGCTACGGACCGGCCACGCAGATCCGCTGGATCCAAGGTAGAACTGCTTCCTGCTGCACATCTCCGACTTCCTGTTCCATCTCCGCCTGAAGATCTCTGCGTTTTAACAGATCCTGTCAAACTGCGGGGCTCTGCTGCCAAACCAGACGGCAGCACCGAGGTTGACCCTGACGCAGCTGACAGGTAAAGTCTGGAACAGACTGCCGTTAGATTATCATTATTGAAAAAGAAAATCTAGTTTGGACAAAATGTGCTTTCAGATTGTTCCCTATCCAAGTTTACCTACCTAGTTTTCCCTTCCTTCCTTTAAACTCATGGAATCATGTTGTTTCCTCACCTTGCAGCTCCAGCTGAGGCGTTTCTGGACCAGCCACAGGAAGGAAAAATCCCCTCAGGAAGTCGAACTGAACATTTCTAAAACATCTTTCCTAATTTATTTTTCTCTGATGAAACTGTAAATAGATTCACAGGCCAATTTTACCTCCAACTGTTTTATTTAGCAACAGTTTTATGAAATCTCTAATACGAAGACGTCGTCAGGTGAGAAACATTCAGTAATTGTTTTTATAGACTTGGATGATGAGTTAATCATCATTAATAATAAATAATTATATATAGATATGACTGAAACACCAGGAGGAAACGCTTAAGCTAATGAAATCTGTGTTCAGCAGAGGCTGGGTTCTGATTCACTTTGTTGTTTTTTCCTCCTTTTAAACTGCATGGTACTTCACATGTCTACATGAGTTCTGTTTTTAGTTTTAGACATCTAATGAAAGAAAACGCTGCCTTCCATTTTGTCACAAAATCAACTAAAATAAAGCTCCAGCAAATCATAAAAGGGCTGGTATTTTAAGGCAGAGCCGGTCCAAGATGGCAGGAGGCCTCGGGAGAACTTCAGTTTGGGCCCCCATTCTGGTTCGTATTATTTATTAAATTAGGTTATTTTTCTCCCTTATTCATTCGATGTGGCAGTTATGGTCACTGTAGGACTTGGTAATGTTGGGAAACGGAAGCAAATTTTTTTTGCTTGATTAAGCCAGTAGCAGGACTATCAAACAATGCTACGTCTGTATTATTTTAACTTTTATTTTGAGTTCCCTTAAGCGCCTTTTTCTATTTTTTATTTTTATTTTGTAAGTGAAATTCACAATAAAATTGATTCATAATTTGAAGTTATAGTGGGAGGACTCCTAACAGCAGTGCACATGGTTAGGCTGGCTCTGCCTCCATCTGTCACCCCAGGCAGTGCCAGTGATATGTGCATAAAGGGTGTGTGTGCCGGGCGTATTGGATAAAGGGGAAGCTCTTGCCGTTGGTGGCTGTTTATTTTAAAGAGAACCTCAGACAAACAGGAACTGATGCAAATGGCACGGGGTCTCAGTTTCCTGTCAGGACGCCTGAAATACAAGCTCTTCTACTGTCTGCGGTCGACTTCACTGATGCTGTTTCACTCGCCTTCAGGGGAAAAACGAAGTCCTGATTATAATGCAAATTATATATGAATTGTATAATAGTTCGATGCAAAACAGTTTTATTTTTTTTCCAGCATTTTTTATTACGAAATATATAAAATTATGACTTTGTCTTCCTTTTGTAGGAGTCCTCCATTTGGTTACCAGTCTTCTGTGCTGTATCTCTAGCTTGTCTGGAGTTACTTTCTTCCATTTATTTATTTTTTTTTTAATCTGCAAATGTTTTTTTATGCTCTTAAAAAAAAATCATTTCTGTGAAAGTCAATTCTTCAATTTGACTCCAGAGGCCAAACTGGAGTCGGCGTTTTTAATATCCGTGTTCCCCTCAACTGCATGTACTTCAGTCAATTCTGGACAAGATGCTGAGAAGAAAACTAAATGTATTCTTATTCAAGATAAATAAAGTTGATAATGTCCCACAACATGAAGGCGCATCCGTTTCCTGATCATTAGAGGCTGTTTTGGGACGGTGGTGTCAGTCATGTGTTATTCTGTCCTTGTGGCGACAAGCAAATGTATTCACACCCTTATTTGTCTTACACTCTCTCAAACTGTTTGCAGAAGCAGCCATGTTTTACACTGTAAACCTGAAGCAAAGATGGAAGAGTTCCATGTGTTCACATAGGAAAAACAGCTTTACTTTTTTTTTCTTTTCCTCACGTTCTAAAAGGTATGCTGGACTGAGGCTTAAATAAACCAAGCAACTACTTAGGTTATCCTGGCCAGGAGAGGGCCTCCACGAGCCCTTATAGTCACATGACACTGTTGGCAAATGCATAGTTTTGTGTAGGTGATGCACATTTTGTATTTTAGCACCTGTAGGATTGTTTCTGTAGCTGTCAAATTTCTCCCAGTTTTCTTACAAGAGGAGAGTTGAAGTGACAGTTAAGACTCGCAAAGTTTAAGTTTGCCAAGCAGCCACAAGCTCAGGTTTTATTATTCAGTTTAATTCAAGTTAATTAATTCCAAAATAAATGTTGACAACGGGATTTCTTATTTTCTCAATTTCTCCTGAAGGTATCATAGATTCTCAACAGGAAGCATCTCCTGTTGAGTTAAGGGCCTGCACACAGCAACAGAAAAAGAAACGGATAAATTTCCCATGATTCCGTAGTTTGTAGTTTAGAGCAGCTTGCCAGCTAGGCTACCTAGCGAGCTACAAAATAGTGGTGTCTCTATACAAGAGGTAAGTTATCTTGTTCTGTTGACAGTCTGAACATATCAAAGAATAAGTGGAATTTACAATATTGTTTATGCAATTGTTTTTAATATTCTTTAACTCCCAAATCCAGTCATTTGTGTAAATCACGTTAGCATAGTTAGCTTGTCTTCGAAACTTGCCTACATTACAGGCAAGAGTTCGGTCCGCTTCCTCAACATGTTCTAGTTATGAACGCTGTGTTTGATATAGCATTCGGAAGTAATTTATTTTTCAGACTCGCTGCATGTACTTGTTAAAAGAAATGACCAAAGTTGCTGAGTGTCCGATAATGCACACAGCGCAGAAGCTAGTTAGCGCGTCATGCTCCGGGGCGCGACATTCAAACACAACAGTGGACAACAACGTTCACTGCCAGTGCGGCCATTACCCTCAATGTGTGGCTTTTTTTCCCGTTACAGTTGTTAGGAATTAAAGACGTGCAGTTGTATTTCTCTCGTTAAGGACACTTATAGCGAGCCTTGTTGCCTCCAGCTCTGATATTCCACATTAATCAAGTGACCAGGTTCACATGGAGTCGGTGTGATTATAATCACAGACTCTTGTATCCATAATAGCGGCCGCTGCCGTGGAAACGAGCTAACTAATCACTTGAGACCGACTCCGAGCTGAGAGCCGATTGGAACAAGAGGCTTTAGGGACTCGAAGCCGCCATGGTTACTGACAACAAGACGGGAAGCCGAAGCCAGTTCGTTCACTCTCCGAGGAACTACTGAGTTCTGCTGCTTCGCTCCCAGGTAGTTTCCTGTCGGGTTCTGCGCCTGCAGCGGGTGAGCTGATGGCCTCGCCCTCTCTGGTCGCCAGCCTCGCACCGGGGATGGGGAAGTCTGCGGCCGTGCTGGGTCTGTCCGCCGGGCTGGGGGGAGCCGAGCTGGAGCTGCAGAAGATGCTCATCGACGAGAGGATCAAGAGTGAAAACCACCGGACAAACTACCAGACCCTGAAGGCCGAGCACACCAGGTACCGAGGAGGGGAAGGACAATGCAACTTAGGCTTTCACCACTGCTGAGAGAATGATGTGCATGTGGGACTGAAACGATCCCAAACTAATTGAGTAATTGAATGATCATTAGCTGGAGAATGTGGAGTCCAAAAAAGAGCATTTGCTGAGAGAACAACACACTGAGAGCAGCAATTAAGACCAAAATGTACAAAAATGTTTACCTTTGTGTTTAATTAAGGTAAAAACAAACAAAACTTCTCTATCCGTAAATACGTTCTTCTCCACTTGAAGTTTTAGTTTCAGATTTTGTGAAGATAATCTCATATTAAGCATCTTTTGCTATCCAATTATTAATTGGTTCATTAAAAAACATCAGTGACCAAGCTTTCACTAAATCAACATGTTGCATATTAGTGAATCTTTTCCAATATATTTCTATTGGAAAAGAAACTGAATTATTGATTTGTTTTCCTTTGTGAATTTCTAGTGTGGCATCCAACAGGCTTCAGTAGTTCAGTGAAAATCTGCAGAATTACATTTTTTTTTTTCTATCACATTAATTGTTTGGAATAATCAATAGAATAATTGATTACTGAAATAATTAAATAGTTGCGGGTCAGTGACATTCAGAGTTTTTGTGCTTCAGTCAGGCAGAACCTGATGGTCATCCTCTGTTTCATTCTCTCTATTTCTTCCCTGTAAAAAAAAAATTAAAAAAAAATTGTAAAAATGGAATGGAGTTTAGAATGAAGCAAGCGCGTTTGGATCTAATAATTAGAACTGAAGCTGCGTCTCTTCAGTCAGAACCAACCGGGAGAAAAAAAAAACAAAAAAAAAAACGTTCTGATCTCCAGCGGGTCGGCTGTCGCATTTCTGCGTCTGTCTCCGTGTCCAGCCTGCAGACGCAGTTCACTCAGGCGCAGGGGGAGGTGAGGCGCCTGCTGAGCGAGAAACAGAGCGAGCAGGAGAAGCTGCAGCTGCTGCTGGCTGAGCTGCGGGCAGAGCTGCTGGACAAGACCAGGGAGCTGGAGGATCTGCGCCTGCAGGTACAAGAGGAAGGAGATGTGCGTTTTATTCAGAGGTCATTCTGAAACAAACCGCCATCGTTTTGTCGGTTTCCGGTGAGCAGGTGATGACGCCGCAGCGGCTGGAGCTCCTCAGAGCTCAGGTGCAGCAGGAGATGGAGGCGCCGGTGAGGGAGAGGTTCAACAAGCTGGAGGAGGTGAAGCAGACGCCAGACAGCAGCCAATCGTCTGCCTGCCGTCGGCCTCACGGCGCCTCTCCCTCTGCTCTGTGTGGTCGCTCCGCAGGAGACGGAGAAGTACCGGTCCGAGTACAACAAGCTGCGCTACGACTTCACCGTCGTCAAGTCCCAGCTGGAGCACCAGAGGGAGGAGCACAGCCGCGTGCTGGAGGAGAGGAGGATCCTCCACGAGGCCGAGGTGGGAGTTCACCGCCCGGCTGGAGCAGCTTCAGCTTTTCTGTCGTCGTTTGATTTCTTTCTGACTTTTTGTCTAATTCAGTTAGTTCGAATTAGCTTTTAGAGTGTTTGCTGGTTTTTGTTAGTGAAATATTGTTTCGTCTCAATTGGGGAGCGTTATTAGGCCCGAGCAGCTCAGCGCTGCGAAGGCCTATTGTTTTTGTACTGTTTCTCCCCTAAAGAGGGGCCTTTTTGGAGGCTTTATCATATTCAAAAACTCACCACACTTGGTGGACGCGTTAAGGGAGTTTCAAAATTTCGTATTTACTGGGGGGTGGCACAAAGAGGGACATTTTTTTAAGAGCAATCTTTGGCAAATTTACAGTGAAATGTAAAGTAAACTGTGATATTTAAACCTGATAAAATTATAAAAAAAAAGAAGAAAAGAAAAAAAAACAGGCTACATAAATGAATGGTTTTAATATAGCATTGTCAATCTAAACTTAGTATTTAACTATTAAAATCCGTGTTTTAATCCCTATTCCCCTGAAATCTATATTTCAAATGTCTGTCATGTTTAACTATTTGCCTCAAATGATTAAGTGATGCAGTTGCATAGGATTAATAGTTAGAGTCATGCAGAGCCGTTTCCATAGCAACGATCAGAAGCAGGACATTACCCCAGAACGACAGTGAGCTCATTGTAGCTATGACCTCACTGTCTATGACACAGATCTATGTCATAGATCAAAGAACATCTGAGGTTATCAATGCTTCCATCTCAAAACATCAGGTAGTCGACAAGCAGCCCTGTGACGATCAGCCCTGTGACAATCAGCCCTGTGTTTTGCAAGAGTTTTTGAAATGGAGGAGATTTTAACAACAATGTTTTTTCCCTTGTCGTTTGGGACCGGGTATTTAGTGACCACGGGAGTGCGAAAAATATTGAACACACTCCTTCCTAATATCCAGTTTGACATTTCAAGTTACAAGGACGAGTCTATTGAATATGACGAATTCGACGCGTACCTTTTCAGCCCTTCCTGGACAGTGAACCAAACTTCCCCGGCTGGGGAAGAAGACTTGACCACTGATTTGAAGAAAAAAGAACTTGAAATGAATGCCGAGC
>VMRN01000121.1:823883-844166 GCA_010277015.1 Poeciliopsis turrubarensis
AGATTTGAAGAAAAAAGAACTTCAAATGAATGCCGAGCAAGAGGCTGCCCTCAGACAGGACAAGGACTTGTCCTGTCTTCACACTCAGTCCTCTAAATATGGGAGGACTGAGTGTGACAACGCAACTCCTCCTCTGACAAAAGCAGAGTTGGAAGACTGGACACATCCGGAGGGATATGTCCCAGACGACGAGAGCTTAGAGAGGTTTTTAGCTTTTTTCCGTAAATAGTTTTAAAGATTAATTTATTAAAGAGTGAGACGTAGCAAAGCTTTCTTTGACCTTAAACATGTTTTAACACATGGTAATAATTCTCTTTAGGCTGAGACACTCTGTAGTTGTAAAACTAATCGGTTCTGGAACCAGGCTCCTTCCAGGCTCCAGGCTTACTTCTGCTACGGAGTTGCCCACGGTGAGAGGCTCTGGGCAAGAATCGGCGTACTTGTTGTGTACGTTGGTCAACTGGTCTCTAAATTCTTCTTAAAAAGCAATTTTCATGAATAAAATGGCAAAAATAAAAGATCAGGCCTGCACAGTTGGCAGCACTGTTGCCTTGCAGCAATAATCTCCATGTGCATGAGCGGGTTCTCTCCGGGTGTTCCGGCTTCCTCCCATAGTACAAAAAGACTTTATGCACATTAGATAGTAGATGGATGATGGAAACATTTTTTTAACTTGTTCGAATTGAGTAGTATTATTACTAGTAATAATAATGGCAATATTAACATGAATATAAATATTGCTATTATTACTAATAGTAGCAATATTAGTAATAATAATATTGCTACTATTAGCAATATTATAGTAGCAATATTATTTCTACTATAATAAGTTAGTTTTTTTTAGTTTGTTTAGATAAACAAACACTAGTTTGTTTACACTCAATCCTCCCATAAACATTAGTTTATCAAACTAATGTTTGATAAACATTAGTTTAAACTAAACTAAACAGTGTAGTTTGATAAACTAGTGTTTGATGAACACGACGCCGCTCGCGGCTTTATTTGTGATTATGTTCACATCGATTGGGTAATAAATGCTCAACATGAAATGCCATTTTCAAAAGCATAACTTCATCTCCTCAGTTCTTGTTGAGCAACCAGCTGACTGGATTTTTCTCCACCATTTTTACAGACTAACATGGTGGAGAGCTATAATTTACCAACAGCAGATGTGAGATGATCATGTGTGGCGGAAAAAAAAAAAGTCAATTTCAATTCAGTTTGAATTTCCAGTTAGTTGCAGTTTTTCTCATTCATTGCGGTTTTTATTTATTGAAGTTGGCGAAAATGTTTTCTCAGTTTCAGTTTTTGTCATTTTGTTAGTTAACTATAATAACCCGGGCTCGGTCCGAGGTGGACGGTGGTACCGATGATCCGCTGACCGTCTGGGTTCTTGCTGTCAGGTCGCCCGGCTGGAGAAGGAGCGGGAGGAGCTGGTGGCCCAGTATCAGGATTCAGAGGCCCAGTGTGACGGGAAGCGGGTGGAGGCCCTGCTCAGGGAGAAGGCCCAGCTCCACCAGAGGCTCAAAGGCCTGGAGGCGGAGGTGGCCGAGCTCAGAGCCCAGAGGGACTCCTCTGGCCAGCAGGCTGAGAGCGTGCAGCGCATCCAGATCAGACAGCTGACGGAGCTGCAGTCTGCAGTCAAGTCGCAAGAGGTGGCGCTGCTTTCGTCGCCCTGCCGCGTTCGGTGGGATCGGATGTAACTTCATGGACGGTGTTTCCCGGCAGGCGGAACGTCAGTCGCTGCGGCAACAGCTGGACAGGATGGAGAGCGAGCTCCAGCAGAGCCACGAGCAGAACGGCCAGCTGACCGGGAGGCTGCACCGCGCCGAGAGGGAGGCCAGCGCTCTGACCGCTCAGGTTCGCTGCTCCGCGTCCGGTCCGAGTCTGACTCCTCAGGGAGTCGCTGCTGCTGTAACTCTTCACCTCTGACTGCCGGCAGGTCGACAGCCTGAAGCATTCACACAAGCTGGAGCTGGCCAGCGTCAGGCTGGAGTGTGCTCGCTCCAAAGGAGACGTGGAGAGGGAGAGGGACGCACTGCAGGGACAGATGGACGGTACAGAGACACTCCCAGATACAAACGTAACACAGTCGGGTTTTCATGACTTGTGGGGACATTTTACTGACTTCCATTCATTTTCTTTTATCCAACCCCTAACCGTCACATACCCAGCCCAAAAACAGCAATTCCCCTCCTGGGATCCAAGAAAATGTCCCCTCAAGGATCAGTGGCCCCCACAACCCCAGAAATAAGGGGTTGGATAAAAGAGAATGAATGGAAGTCAATAAAATGTCCCCACAAGTCATGAAAACCCGACTGTGTACACACACACACACACACTCACAGGTCCCTGATTGATTGATTAACTGGTATGGCTGATGTGTGACGTGTTATATAATGTTATTACCCGTCACTTTTCATTTAAAATTGAGTCTGAACAGAAATGTTCAGGTTTTACAGCAGACTGAGTCTGGACTTTGACTGGACCATTTTAATACCTCAATATGCTTTGATCAACAGCAGCTGTGGGCGGTGTTGAGGGTTGATGTCTGCATGTTCTAAATGTTTCCTCCATTTCAGCACACCTGAATCCAGTGATTCAGGTTTGCTTCAAAACCTGAATGAATTATTTGAATTCCTTTCTTAAACCAGAACGCAGTTCCTCCATTATTATTATTATTATTACAAATGGTGGGAGAGCAAATCCTCCCAGCATTTGTTCTGCTCTGTGTGTCTGCAGAGCTTCTAACAGCTCAGCCGTGACTAGCGTCTGCTTCATGTGTGTGTTTTCTACTTCCTTCTAGCATAAGAAAAATACTTTTCCAAGAAACACTAAATCAATGTTTTTCTTTCCTGAAGTCTCACCTAGCTGAAGTCAATTCATTCATAAAAAGCTACTGTACGCATCACAAATGAGCTGTGTTCATATTTTCCAAGACAGGAAGCATATAATGTGTGTATCTGGTGTGTGTGTCAGGTCTGCAGACAGACGTTGAGGTGCTGAAGGCGGCGCTGGAGCGAAACAAGGAGGTTGTGTTGGAAAAAGAGAGAGAGATGGTGAGGAAGGTGCAGTCGGCCCGAGAGGAGGAGTTCCACAAGATGGCCGCCTTACACGAGGAGAGGTGAGAATCACCTCATGAACCTGATCCAGAATGAGTGAATGTGAACGAGTGAGTCGCGCTAAATCATCCTCCCCGCGTTTGTTCTAGGCTGGAGCTGGAGAACCGCCTGGCAGTGTTGGAACAGCAGAGGGCGCTGCAGGACTCGTCGGACCAGGCACTGAAGGAGGAGTGGGAGGAACGACTGCGCAGCGCTCAGCAGGGAGAGGAGTCGCTCCGCAGAGAGCTGCAGAACCTCAGGTGGGCCGGACCGGACCGGTTCTGTACACCACAACTGGAGCCCTTTCTAGTTCTGTGGGGCCCCTAGTTTCTCAAACTACGACACAGAGATTCATAACCCTGCAGATGATCCACCACATTCTAGTTTACAAGCACAACAGGCTGCAGTTGAAAGACCTAATTATTAAACATGCTGATACGTCAAGGCCAACTCATCCCCCCCATAAATGGAAGAGTTTCTTAAGGATGCACAAACAACCTGAGTCAATCTTTACATCTTTATTTTGTAATAATAATATCATACAAAAGATGTAACAAATTTGAGATGTTTTAATCCTGCACAGACAGCTCCCAGCATTCGCCTTCAAGTAACAGCCTGGTTAGTTAAAGATCTTGTTCCTGTTTCTGTGGTTTGAGACTTCAGTGTTTCATGTTGGTCAGTAAAGTCTGGGGCTGATGATGATGATGATGTGAAGTTCCTCTCGGCCGGCACAGCACAAAAACCACCTAATTTGAATCTATTCTTGAATTTTAATAAATTCTTGAAAGTCTTGTTTTGTGTTTCCTAGAAACAAACTGCAGCAGCAGAGTTCACAGCTAGAGGAGCTTGAGAGACAGAAAGCAGAGATCAGTGAGCTGCAGCAGGTGAGTCTGCATCCTTTATTTTCCTTTTCTTTGTTTTGTGTTGTAATGGATTTGATTTCTATCCTGAATATTGTTTGAAACAACAGCAGAACCAAGAGCTCAGCGTCCAGCTGGGGGCGCTGTCGCGCTCTGAAGGCGAGCTGACGGACGCCAACCGGAGACTGAGGGAGACTCTGGACAGAGTGAGGGAGGAGGCGCGGGCGACCCGGGCCCAGGTGGAGCGCAGCCAGCACGAGGCAGAGAGGTGCGGCCGCTCGCTCTCTGCCGCTTTCTGTGCGTCTCCACGTCTTCACGTGTGTGCGTGTGTGTGTGTGTGCGTGTGGCTCCACCTGCAGGATGGTGGAGGACCGGCGGGCCGAGTGGCTGGAGGAGAAGCACCGGCTGCAGGATCGAGAAGCGGAGCTGCAGCAGAAATACTCTCAGGCTAAAGAGAAGCTGCAGAGAGCAGCAGTGGCTCAGAAGAAGGTTCGTTTTTAAATCTGAGCAGGTTGAGACGCGAAAGCTGAAACGTGAACGCTGCAGCCGTTTGTCGTTTAGAGGAAACATCAGACGGAGAACAGAGAGAAGAAGCTGCACAACAAGATCCAGCTGCTGGAGGCTAAAGTCGAACAGCTGGAGCTGGAAGCTGCTGCTGCCATAAAGAGGTGGATGTCACAACATCACGCCTGCAGCTCCTCTGTCACACATCACGTATTATCTATATTAACATTTCATTCTTCCAGACGGTCAATGTTCTCAGAGGAGCAGGCGCAGCTGAAGCGGAGGCTGAAGGAGCTGCAGCGACGACACGACGAGTTCCGCTGCCTCCTGCTGAGCAGTCAGGGCCCCGCCCTCATGACCTCCACGCTCTCGCTCGGGGTCGAAGGGCGACTGGCTGCTGACCTGGTGAGCTTCAGACCCTGAGGCAGCACTCAGGAGGAGGAGGAGGAAGAAAGCGCAGCGCAGGCTGAGTGTCAGGAAATGAAGAAATATGACGCTGAAAAAAAAGCAGCTGATGTTTCCTGTCTCTGGAACTGGAATGAGATTATTTAAAAGATACTAATAGGATTTTTAGAAAAACATAATGTTGATGACGTCTTACCTTTTTTTTTTTTTTTTCTGTTCAACTCATTACTCACTAGTTCAACTGAACCCAATGTTCTGGAAGCTGCATGAAAATTCATACTTTATGGTGAAATGAGAGCATCACCGCTGACTGACTGGGATTTAACGTCATCCCTGTTTAATCTGGAATAATCTAGTGCAGATATTTCTAAGTATTGTAGATCATGTAGAAAGAAGAAATAGAAACGTACAAAATGTGTATTTAAATGTCTGTACTGTCATTAAAAACTATCCAGTAGATTGTAGATAATTTCCCTGATGCGGGCAGAGAATCTAAAGTTCTGACGAAACTCAAAAAGTATTCGACCCCCAGATCTATAGAAAGTTCTGCTTCTCTGCTCCGTGTTGAAACTTTCTACACATGCAGCTGCATAGGAGATGATGGGGGTGATTGTGTGTGTCCTGCAGGAGGGAGAGTTCTCTCTGCTGCAGAGGAGACTGGAGAGTCTGGAGAACGCTCAGCAGCAGCAGCTGGAGGAACTGGGATCACTGGTGCAAAAGGAGCACGACGAACCTCCCAAACGTGACCCCCCGACCCTTGACCCTGTCACTTTGGACTCGTAAACATTTTGTAATCAGACGGTGCTTTTCAAGTCAAGTGCACGAGAATGGTCCGCTCAGATGTATTTTTCTCAACGTGAACCAGTTTCTTGTTTTTCTTCTGCGCCTGGAGCAAAACTGACTCAGGGTTCAACGCGTTTACATCTGGTTCGGACCGGGGGTCACGAACTCACTGGTGCTTAACAAAACCTGCTTAACGTTTTCAAATTTAGCTTATTTTATGGCTAAAAAAACAATTTTATATAATACAGAAACTCAACTTTTACAATGAAGAAATGTTCCTTGTGGGAACAATTCATGTTTATGCAAAATGGAAAAAATGCAATGTAAATACAATACAATTACAATATACAATTACAATATTAAAAAAACGAAAATCTATTGTGCCATTAAGTGGTGTAGAAAGTATCAGCAGTTTGCAGACCCCTGGTCTAAACCGCAGAGGAAATGATTTGTTTGCAGCTGTGACAAAAAGCACGACACGCTGCAACTTGCACATAAAATGTACAGATTGTAATTTTTACTTGAACAATCACTCAGGGATCTTGTGACTCTTTTGTGGCTTCCTTTTGTCTTGATGTGTGATATGAAATGGTACTGTTTTTCTGGTGACTTCTGTTTCAGCTCCTGAAACCTCCCAGGGTTCAGTTTCCATTGTCTCTCTGAGGCGTCAAAGCAGAAGATTCAGTCTCTGTTGGTCACAAACTTTCCCTGAATGGAAGCAGCTGATCTCTGAAACAGTTTCAGCTCCATGTTTGCTGCAGGAGGCGACAAATGTTGCCAGTTCAGCGTGTGTCATCTTAGATTTGGAGGCAGTGCCTCCTTTCCTGTCATAGGTCACTTGAGTTCAGTGGTGGTTTGAATGGCTCAGTTCCAGGAGCAGCTCTTCAGTTCGTCAAATAAATCTTTGACATGCTGCAGTTGCTCCAACACCTCAGCTGGGGCGCCGTTACTGGACAGCTTCTCTTTAATCTGTGGGGGAAAAAATAAAATAAAATCCAGATTGATGTAATGTGAACTCCCATTTTCCTAAGATCCACCAACAATAAACACTATAGATTTCTGGTCACTCGTGTTTGTGCAGCTTCTGTTATGCTGGTCCGTTTGAATCTTCTGTTGGAAACATCTGCAAAGCTGATAGGAAAGAAGTCCTGCTCTGCAGAACAGAACCGGAAAGAACAGGCTGACATGAAGCAAAAGAAAGCTCTACTCATTTCCTTTGCACAGCGTTTCATGTGACATTCAGTTTCACAACTCGAGTTGCTGCTGCAGCTTTCCACATCTCTGACAGACGCGTGAAAACAGCAGAAGGACCCCACAGAGCAAACTGACTACCGCCAGAATGTTCAGAATGTGTCTCCATGTTTCTGACACGTGGCTTTACCACAAGAGTAAATCAAATCCAGCAGGGATTCCCGGCCTGCATTAGGCTGTTTGTGCTGCTGAAAGTCTCCCAATTTGAATTTGTTGTCTCCAGCAAAAATCAAATGGGAAGATATGTGGTCATTAAGAAGGCAAAAAGCTCCATTAGGTTGTGATTCTGCCCTCAGCTTCCAGTCTATCTGCTGGCAGTGCATAATGGTTCTAATCTGCAGCGCGACAAATGAAAATGGGGATTTTTAACCAGCAGTAAAAGCATCCATGCAGCTGGAGCTGTGGAGTTGAGGTGGATGTGAGGACTGACCTCTGTGAAGTATCGCTGTATGAATTTGAAGAGTTCTCTGAGGGCTGCAGCTTCGTTGAACTCGCCTTCATGTTTCTGAACAAACAAGAAAAAAGGGAAGTCGGTCATTATGGCTGCCATGAAATCAATAACCTCTAAACATCAGCAAACTCATTTCTGTAGGTGATTAGTTCACTGCCTGAACCACTGGAGGAAATCTCATTTCCTCCTATTGTAGACGAAATTGACCACCGACTCTTCATACTGTACCTTTTATGAAACTACACTGCCAGTTTCTGGTTGCACAGCAACTCACCTCCACAAACATCAAGGGTTTTATTTCATCATTATTGTACGTATAGGAAGTCGAATATCAATCAGTTCTTTAATGTATCCTTCATTGTTCTGCCACTTTAAAATTAAGCGCCATTTTGTGTCGATCTTTCCGGTATGGATGCGCGCATAAAAATGAGCATACTCACCCACAGATTCATATTTCATTAGCTTTTGCTAATTTTTTAAAATGTTTAGCAGTTTAGCATGAACAAAGCCAAGGTTCTTGTTGGATAAGTTAATGCTTAGTAAGCCTGACTGGCTGGCTGTGCGGACCTCGCCCAACAACTACTGCCAAACATATATTCTGCATTGCAACAGAATATATGTTGCAATAAATATATTGCAACATATATATATTGCAACATATATATATATTGCAATATGTATATTGCAATATATATATTTTGAAAAATATTTAGCAGAAAAAAGAAACACGAGATCAAGAAAACGTGATTATGTTATGTGATTTCTGTGGTTCAAAAACATGGAGGTTATGATTTTATACCAAACATTCATTTAACTTTCGATTAAATGAAAGTTAAATGAATGTTTGGGTTTTGCACTACCCAGTGCAAAAATTCAATTTTCCATGACAACCATGGTGGCCATTTTGAAAACTCAAAAAAAAAAAAAAAAAGAAAACAAAAATCAGTAAATATTATTTGAGTGGTATTCTATCCAATCTGCAAATTTAGTAGAAAAATACATTTTCTTATATGACCATGATGGCTACCATCTTTATTTTTTTCTGTGTCTATTTTTTTTTCATCTAAATAAAAAAGTAAGACATTGGGAACATCTCTGGCAAGTTAGGTTCTTGTGTCCGCATGTGAAAGGTTCATGATAAACATAAATTTCTCATTGGATTTGTGTAAGATTGGACTTTACCTTGGACTCTCCCTTCAGGAAGTCTCTGAATTCAGCGTCGCTCACTGCCGGCTGCTCCCTGACCTGCTTATAGTAAGCCTTCACTTCCTGCTTGAACTTGGGAATGTCTTTGGCATAGAGCAGCTTGTTGGTTGGTGCATGCTGTAAAACATCAAGGTTCATTAGAAGCCATGTTTCGCAGTCGTATCTTGGAGTCCTACCATCTGTCTCAACAAAAAAAGAAGGAAACAGCACTTCCTGTGATTGTGCAATAGCAGACAAATGTGCAAAACATCTTCACCTTCCCCAGCTGGGTCTCGCTCAGAGAGAAGGAGTCCATGAAGGCCTGAGCGATGACCGACAGGCAGCCGTCCAGGTGAGGCGTCTTCTCCACGTCGAACACGAACTGCGGGTTTTTCAGGATGTTGATCCAGAAGCGGAGCGGCAAGCTGGTGAGGACAGAACAGCGTCTGTTTTGATTGGGTCCCTGAGAGCTCGTTACTGTCCAATCAAGACGCTGGGAAGCTCATCCGTACCTGTTGGTCTTCCAGATGTGTCGGACTTCCGGGTCGGTGATCTTCATGTTCTCTGCCTGAGCGTCCAGGAAGTCGAAGAAGTACTTGATGGCGAGGGGAGCTCTGTTCTGGGTCATCCCCCAGATGGACCTGAACAGGTTCTCCACGTATGAATGAACGGCCACCTTAAAGAGACAGGACAACGGCGGATCATGCATGCTTCATACTGAAAGGATCCAAATGTCGTCTGTTGTTTTCGCCGGTATCGGTTCTGCTCTCTGTTTTGCGTGGGGAAAGTTTCCTCTTGCCTTGGTGGAGAGCAGCTTGGTCAGGTACACTTCCTTCAGCTTCAGCTTCTTCCTCTCTGGGTTGGTCCCGTGGTCCTCCACCACATCGGGGTCAATCTGCACCACCACACCAAGCCATCACATCAGAGCCACAAAACAACTGCGCAGGTCCATTTGATAGAGCATGCAAACCGTGTCCTACCAAATGGAAGTATTTTCCAGTGAAGTTTTCATCATCTAGGTGAGAAAAGCAGATTATTATTTATCATAATGAATAAAACATCAGAAATCAGAGCGTTTTGCACACTGATTATACTGATCTGAAATAATGTTTCGTCCAACAGAGGATGACGCTGCAGTTGAGAGATGTTGATGGCAACGTCAACAATATGTTCATTAAAATAAATGACGTCATTCTACTAGTTTATGACGTAATAAATGATAAACAGAACACATCCTTGTCTCACAGTGAGATCGTTAATAATAGTTATTTGACTAGGTTTAATAAAATAACTGAAATGAAGACTAGACATTGTGATTCCAAGTTAACAGGAGGTTTTATTTGCACATGAAGTATGTAAACGAAGCTTCAATGCAAAAACATTTTTCATCCAGAAAGAATTTTTTGAAAGATTTAATACTGGAAAATAAAGACCAACAAAGGACTTTTTTTTTTTTTTTATATGAAACTGTTCATATTTCTCAGTTGAACAGACAGTAAAGTTAGCCTGATTTTAAACCTGATGCATTGTGGGTATTAGGAAGCTGTGCAGCATATCAGAGTCCAGTCGCTCATTTATCGTAGCGACTGGTTGTTGTGAGGAGGAGGCATTCTGAATTTAGAACATCAGAGATGATGATGATGACGACGTTGAAACCTCAACTGGTGTTCAAAGATATATAAAACATGCAAGTTATGAAAAGCATCCTGTGGTTGAAAGTGAAGCCATGACAGAAACTGAGTTCTTACCTTTCACACTCCCCTGTGGGCTGACTGGAGGATGAGTTTTTCTTGACAGCACTTTAATAGTGGCCCCATCGTTAACCTACAGCAGAGCAAACTCAACATGTCAAATATGGAAATGCACAACCACGACAGAATTAACCAATCAGCTGGCCGGTGATAAGGAACAGAAAATGCCTCTGAAGCAGCTGAAGACTGAAATCTGGTTGGTGTTTCCATTTTCACCGATGTGTCAAAACTGAAAACTCTCTTTGTCACTCCGTCATCACACAAACATGGCAGCTTGTTCTGCTTCTCCGAGTTTCCAGTTGAGTAAAAGTCAGATAAGTTGTTGTCACACTTGGTACTCATTTTGCTACATGCGGCGGCGTGCCGAGAAACATCTCATAAGGGTCCAAACGAGAGGACAGGAAGCAGATTTTGTCAAACATCATCACTTGGAAGAATATCAAAAAACACATGTTTTTTGTACAACGCAGTTAGTTGGTTGGAGCTAATTTAAGCCTTTCGCATGCTGGGTTGAGTGAGTCTTCATCAGTGCAGATTGAGGGTCTGTGTAGCATTGCATGAGATTGGAGTATAACTGGAGGGTTTCTGGAGCATTTGAGTTGGACTTTATTGACTTTGTGGTTGCAGCACATATACTTGGAGTGTGTAGAGTCATGGAGTTCAGAAGCTTTACATAACTTGAGCTTATGATACTATCTGATGATTGTTCAGACTCAAGAAAGTGTTTTTTAAATTAATTATTGCAGCCGTGTATGAAAGAAATATTCAATTTCCATTAAAATGGTTATTTTATTCACTCGATTATAAATACTAATGGTTCATGTAAAAATTAAAATAAATTATGAATGAAAAACAACAAAGATGGATAAATCTATATCTGAATTCGACTGATTATTTTCTACTTATGTTTAAATATTAGCACTGGCTGAACTGTTGGTGGCGTGAAAAAAGCAAAATGCATGAATTATTATAATGTTTGCAGGCAAAAGGAAATCTGCACATGCATTGTTGTTTCCATGATTAATCATGTGAACAAAAGCCACATGAATGAGTCAGCCCAGGCCTCGATGCTGTGATGCTTCACATTTCAAGCATCTTCTCCACCCAGCGATGAAACCGACAGACAGTGGCCCCTCATCCCATTAGAAGCCATTAGGAGCCACTTTCTTCTCATCCATTTATTTATTTCAGATAAACAGCTTGACCCTTTCTGGATGCGATGACCAAAAAAACGATGGAAGGAGCTTTCCATTTCCTCTCTGTAGCATGCTGTTGGCTCGGAGGACAAAAAGTTTCATTCCGTGGAAAAGTTTGGTTTTGGTCTGTGAGGACCTCGGAGGTAAATGTGTATTTGCTCCCTGTTACAGACGTGTGTGACGACGTGTGTGTTGCACTTCAACTAACTGGGCTCTGCCAACCAGTACTGACTCAGAGCTGCAACATCTGTCAATAGACAGTGATCCAAATTATTATGCAGGTGATATTTTCCCAGGTTTTCTGAAACGGTCAATGCAAATGATGGAGCCTCTGGAGGATCCTCCACCTTGAGGTTCCAGAGGCACCAGCAGCTTCAAATAACTGTTTGCTGCTTTGCAAGGGCATTTTAACAGCTGCTCTCTTAATCCCACGAATTTGTCTAACAGAAACCTTCCTCTCTATGCCTTTATCTGTACAAACTCATCTTTGTTCTCAATCAGCTACAAATCTCTTTAAAAAAAACATGTGATCTTTATGACACTTAAATTTGCATTTGCATAACTAAACTCACCTTGTAATGCCTGAGTGTGTTTAGCTTGGTCACCTCCCCGATCACCTCAGAGCCTCCATCCACTTCCTGCAGAGGAAGAAACGATCCGTTCCTCTCGTACTCTGGAGCAATATAGAAAATAAACCGTGTTCATTTAGATATTGTTGTTTCAGAACGTGTCAACGCTTTTGCCTTCCGGCCACAGGTCACTGCAGGAAGGAAACCCTAACCAGTGTGGTTTTTTTTTTCTAGAAAACAAATTACTTCCTAACACAGAGAAAAGGTTGCTAAGTTACTAAAACTGGAAAAAAAGAGATATTTGCAGCAGGGCAGAGTTATAATAAAACACAAAGTTTGGTTTTCAGTCACAGATTCCGGCGCCGTGGTTTCAATGATTCAACACCTGGTGTTTTCAACACCAGGTGTTGAAAACTCTCTTTTCAGAGTTCTCTCTCTGAAAAGAGAGAACTGGTTTTCTTCTCTACTTATTTTAGCATTTTAACTGAGGCTGAACCGACTGCAGTTTTCTGACCAGTCGACAATCTGTAAAAAGCCTGACCTGCTGATTCTGATTTTGTCTGAAAAGTTGCTAAATGTAGCAACAAAGTTGCTGAGTTGGAAACAGTTGGGTGACTGTCAAAACTAAGCAAAAGGGGACAGAAGCTGATTTCAAGACCTCTGCAGAGGTAAATAAGACCAGTTGATTTTCCAAAATGAAGGAAATCTGGGCTGGTTTATCCATGCACCTCTAATTTTAGCAGGTTTTTTTTAAACAAAGTGTTTCTCAAAACATTTATTAATAGTCTAGCAATGACACAATCCAGAAAATAAGACCAGAAGTAAGTTGATCCACCACTGATAAATAGTTCTTTCCTTAAATCCATTGAATCACGGCTCTGATAGAAACCCAACCTGCTCACTTTACCCGGATCCTACAACTTCCTTAAAACGTCTTCATCTGTGTTGCATCTGAAATATTATAGATTTAGATTCTTCACTTTCCACAGGACAAGTGCAGAAATTAAATCTCACTTAAAGACATAATCTGGACGCTCTGATAGTAATTCACTGTGTATTGTGGCAGTTGTAGGTCCAAGTCGACAGGATTGTCTGTCACTGTGCTAACATGGTTCACATCTTACTTCACAGATGTCGCAAACTTCACTCGTTTGCGTTGTTAGGTTATGGTGAACTGATCATCATAGTGAAGCAAGATCACATGAGGAGAACCTCAAGGCTCCATGCTTGGGCTATTTTCAATCACCATCTACATGATACCGTTAGCTCATTTTGTGAAGTATTACAACTTCTCCTGCAGTATCTGTTCTGATGTTATACCGCTTTTGACATCACTTGGCCCACACACTGCTACAGGGACTGTAGTAGTCAAAAGAGGACAACGATAAACAGGTGAATACTTTTCTTGGGTCTAAATACATTTCAGAGTTGGTGGTCTGGTATGAACCAGACCACCAACTCTCCTACAAGTTCCTTGTAGGAGGTTGGTGGTCTGGTATGTAGTTGGTTCATACCAGACCACCAACTAGAAGTTGGTGGTCTGGTATGAACCAGACCACCATCTGGTATGAACCAGACCACCAACTCATCGCTTTAATAAAGCGATGAGTTTATTAAAGACCTCATCGCTTTAAGGGTTTTTTTTTTTTAGCTCTAGTGGCCTTTATATTTGAAACTGCTAACACAGGAAAGTAGATGGAGAGAGAGAGAGAGAGAGAGAGAGAGACAAGGTCTCCATTTGTGAATTGAGCTGAACTCCTGCACCTCCCCAACTTTACTCCATCTGATCTATTCATTTAACATTTCCTCCTTGTTTGTGGTTTTTGTCACACGTCATTGTTTTTGGTGCATCAAGGTCTGTTATATGCTCCTTTGTTCTTCCTGCGTGTGTCAGTTTCACTCACCGACACTGACATCCCTGACAGAGGTATTATAAGCGAAGCCAAACTTGGTCTTGAAGGTGTTGAGGATCTTCTCTTTGAGCTGCTCCACGGTGTCACAGTTGAGGGCGTCCACCTCCAGAGGCTCGCTCACCTCTCCATCACTGCCCACTGCGAACAGAACCTTCAGCTTCTGGAGGCGCAAACACACATAAGATCTAATTCATCTTTCTGTTTGCCTGCATAATAAAGGTAAAGCATTTATGCGTTATATTTCACATGTGAAATGTATATGTTTTTGCTTCTTTTTTGTCATACTTTGGAGTTTAAATTTATTAAGGGGGAAAAAAAAACAACTCCTATCCACACCCACTTGGTCATGTGTGAACATATAAATCCATCTCCAATCATGAACAGAGCAAAACCACTTCAGAATAAAAGTGAAAGCTTTCAGGAAGATCTGCTTCCTGTTGCATATGATTTAAAACTGACAGCATCCAGAAAACGACGAGCTGAAAACAAAACGTGGTGGCGGTAGGGTGATGGTCTGGGTGTGCTTCTGCAATCTGGATGATTCCTCTTAATTGTCACAACCACATATTCTGAAAATCCTGGAGGAGAATGCCAGCCCACGAATTTGGATAATGGTTCAATGCAAACCTTCAAGATTGTGTCTAAATGGATAGGAAGAATAAAACACTAAATAAATGTTAGAGTGATTTTCAAGACTTTTAAGTTACATTTATTTAAAAATTGTGAAATGTGAGTGTGACCTCTTCCATGTTAATGGAACGATCTGGTGACATTGAGTTCAGCTGCTTTTGAACAAACTCAGGGAAACTATCAACTTTGGTTTGGAAGTCTTTTGGCCGTTTCTGATACTCTAATGTCTGAGACTCCGCTCCACTGGCGAAGTGCGCAGTGGGACGTGGCGAAGCGGAGACACATGTAGTAAATCTGGGGCGCATGTAGCAATAACAACAAGAGTCTGCAAGTCTGCAAAATCATTTACATTCATCTTCAGCTGTGGTCCTCTCGCTGTTTTGCTCGCAATTAGCTATCCTTCTGGTTGCAGACATCTGCAACCAGTTAATATGAGTTAATATTTAATGCATTAGTCAAAAAAATGTGTCATAAAGAGTAAAAGAATCAAATAAAACATGCAAGTCACTCCTGACTGTAAAGATGCAGGACCAGACAAACTATAGAAAAATAGTGCAACTGTGCGTCTGATGTTATTTATCAGAGACCACTGATGTGATGTAATTGGCCACACAATTACTGACAGCTGTGTTCTGAATGATAAATCACTGAAGAGCACTATTAAACACTTAATGCAGTTTATTTAACGCTATCAGTTTACTGATTTGAGTGCTGCCAAATGTGTCAAAAGCCACTTTTACTAGCAAATCAAGCAGTTTATCACACTTCCAACATCTCACAATATGGCCTTATCAAGGTTGTAGTTTGATTTTCTACTTTCCCAAACCTTTAAGATGTTTTCCGATGAATCTGCAGATTTCTTTCAATAGAAAAGTTGGATAAGTGGGAGTAAATTTGTTGTGCTATGCATTTTCAAAGGAAAGAGAGTTGTTATCAGTTCCTGTTGCGGCTTAGTTTTGTAAATACATTCACTTCAGTGATTATACTGAAACCTTAAGAGCTTTACAATAACAAAAATGAACACTTGGTAAAAGTAACAAAATAAAAAACAAAAGTGTAAAATGAGTCTATTTGAAAATGTAGTTGCAGGTTTCGAGCTAGACTCTGTAGTTCTGTTTTAACCAAACCAGAGAAACAAAAACAGAACAGAGAAGTAGGAAGCGTCGGTTTGTGAAAACGCAGCCCGCCGTGCCAAGAAACAGGCTGAGTTTTAGCATAAACCATGAGGCCAAGCAGTCATATAAATACTACTATTAAAATAGTTTTGGGTTTTCCATTACAGTTTAATTTCATTTCGCTGTTACTTTTTGTTAGAGTCTTTTCTAGTTATTGTTAGTCATTATATTGTTTAGTTTTAGTTTAGTCTTTATAACTTGTAGTAGACGTTTTTTCATACTTTGACCTTTTTTTTTTTTTTTTTCAAATTCTGCATCTCAAAATGAACCAGAGTATTTTGTTCATATATAACTTGATTGGGTAATTAACACTCAACTGAAGATACATTAAAAAAAAAAAAAAAAAAGCAACCACTTATTAATGTTGAACAGCTGACTGACCCTGGTGTTTATGGATTAGCATAAGTGCCTCCAAGAGGAGCATGGCGAATCGCAATCACCTATTTGCCGACAGCTGACGTAAACTGATTGCGTGGGTATTGGGAAGGGGGGTAAAAAAAAATTCACATCAGTTCAAAAGGCTAACAAATAAACATTATTTATTTCAGTTAACAAAAATGGTGTCTCCATTTCAGTTTTTGCTAGTTTCAGTTAACTATAACAACCTTGGAGGTGTTATAGTTGAGTATAGCGTGTGTGTGTGTGTGTGTGTGTGTGTGTGTGCGTGTGTGCGTGTGCGCGTGTACCAGCTGGCTGAAGTCCTGAGCCTGCCACAGCAGCCAGTCCTCGCTGAGTGTGTACAGAGCTTTCTCTGTCACGCAGTCCACCGGCCCTTTGGAGATCTGCTGTGTGAGCGCGCTCACCAGCAGGAACAGATGCTGCCCAACGCTTTCCTGCACGACACCAGAAATAAAAATAAAGTAAGAAAATCAGCAGCTGGCTGACTTACACACATCAGGTTTGTGTAGGCTGGATTTCACTTTGGGCTTTTTGTTGCACATGGTTCTTGTGGCTCCAGAACAATGAAAAAAAAAAAAAAAGAGAACAAGTTTGGCTTAGAATATAATCAGCCACAATTCGTAACCGGGTTAGAGTCACGCCAATAAATACATATATAGCTGTGTGGGTTTTTTTTGCACTTATTTATCTGAAAAAGTTCACATCAAACAGATCTTAATATCAAAGATGACCTGAGTAAATGGAAAAGGCTGTGCTCAAATAATTATTATTGAGGGTGAAAAAGTGAATCAAACCAACTGGCATTAAATATGTGAAAGAGGAAATGGCTCCTCTGACTGCAATCTGGCCGACACCCTGGTAACAGCAGCTGCTAAGTGCTGCCGTTAACAGGTGGTGAATCTTTTACAACACTATAGAGGAGATTTAGACCGTTTCTCTTTCCAGAACTGGTTTATTTCGGCCACACTGGAAGGTTTCCAAGCATCACCACCCAGACTTTAACTAGGCCACTCCAAAATCTTCATTTCTTTCTTTTTTTTAATTTAATTTAATTTTTTTGCACTTCTAAAGTGAAACAAGACACACACTTCCCAAAATGTTCAGATTAGTTCACAGATCATTTTCTAAAATGTCTTTGTGATTGCAAATATGATTTAGTGAGACAGAACGATGTGCTCTCGTTGGTCAGCGGTGGTTTTGGCGAAAGATCCGACGCCATTTTGTCACTTCTCTTTATCACTGCTGAGTCATGAACACTGACCACAACTGAGGTAACTGAGACAAAGTGCTTTAGATGTTGCATTCATTTTGATAGAACATTTTTCCCAAGAGGCCAGTTTGGTCTGAATAGATTTAACTTTAAGTAAATTAAATCCTTCTTATACATATACTTAATTTGCTGACTTTCTTAAGTTAAAAACGTGTGACATAAACATTTTTTCTATGTCACACAATGACACAGTGTGAAGTTTGACAAACAGGCAAAAATAGAGATGGGGGACATTTTAGCAGCTCTGAATACCAGATAGAGAATTTTCACAGCATTTACGATAAGAGAGGAAGATACTAAACGATGCTCTAATTTTATGTCCCCTCTGATACCTGAAACTGTTTGTAGCCACAGTCACAAGAGGGGAAGTGGGTTTTTTTGGTTTGTTTTAACCTGCAATTCACGGAGAAAAGAAATCTAAAAGTTTCTTAGTATTTCTTTTGCCATGACTATCATTGTCAATTATTTTACAACTTAACAACAGAAATCATCAGCTGTGCGTCAAAACTCTTAGATGGAGATAAATGTCTGGTCTCTGTCGAGCTACACGGGAACAATCAGGCCAGTTCGAGACAGTTTGCTTGAACCGACCCGCAGGAAGCCGTAGAGGCAGACCGACACCCAGTTGGTCAGCAGCTTCTCCACCGTGGACTCTGTGCGTCTCAGCAGCAGTTTGGGCTGAGCGGTGGCGCTGTTCTGCTGCATCAGGTCCTTCAGCAGGACCTCCATCACCTCCGTCAGGTAGGACAGGTTGCCGTGAAGCGCCACGGTGAGCAGAGACGCAAAGGTGCATCTGAAGGAGAGAGATGTTCACTGAACTGTCCACTGCAGAAACACAAAACCTTACCAAGTATTTTTTTTGTTTAGTTGTTACTTCAACGAACTCACAAGGAACTTTCCTGCAAGATATAGGAGCTTGTTTTAAGTGAATAATGCTTGAGTATAGATAAAAAGTATCTAATAAAGACAGGTCTTAACGCTGCCAATTACAATCTCATGTGGGACTGCTCAGTATTTATGAGAATGACGTCACCACGCGGTGACAGTTTAATGTTTTAGAAAAAACATTTTTGTGTGTGTTTTTCCATCCGGGTCATCAGATTTACTTGTCTTTGACGGTGAAGCTCTTCTGCTCCTCCAGCGCGTGCACCATGGTGGTGAGAAACAGCTGGTCCTGGATCAGCCTGGAGAACTTCTGGCAGTGCTGATCCAGCTCCACCTTCTCCACGTCCTGATTCCAGATCAGACAACAACAAACGTCACTGACGCTGCGTGAGAGCGTCCAAAGAGCCGCAGCTGTTATCCATGCTTACCTGACCAATGTCTTTGATACACAGCTTAATTAAAGAATCACTCTGGAAAACAGAAGGTAGATGTTATACAGCCCCAGGGTGTTGGTGTGATTTGTGTTGCAGCACACGGCTTGGTTCTACCTCAGGGAAGAAGGTTCTGGAAGCAAAGTGCTTGTAGTCCAGGAAAGGAATGGCTCCGACGTTTTCCATCAGGTCAGCCTTTTCTGTCTGCAGGTCTATGAATCCTGTGAAGGAAACACACAGTGGAGGAAGGGCAACGCGAACAACTAACATTTCTCCTTCTTATCAGCTGGTAACACGGAAACGCAACAATCAGCTTGCAACATCACAAAGTTTATTGATACTATATCTGAGTAGCTCAGCAAGTGCTGCAGTTAAGCATGGGTCTCTGAATATGGCTTCCGTTTACCATCAGGCCAATTGTGCAATTTTAACTCTGAAAAAGGGAAGCGCTTCAAAAAGGAACTGAGTATGTGTTAGACATTAAATGAAGTGGAAGAGTTGAAAGCGAAGTTTTTGAACAGTGAGAGGCAGGATGTTACGCGGAATGTTTATTAACATGAAAAACTTTAATATATGATTTATTTCTGTTCTCCTCAATGAACCAGAACACAACACACTCCGTCTCCATGGAAGGCAGGTGAAAACACTGCATCTATTTCAGTCAGTTAGGTTCATGAATCATCTGAAGAGACGAATGAAATGAATCTGAAATTCTATTTTGAAAAAGACTTAAGCCAACAACAACAACAACAACAACAAATCCACTCGAAAGCCACTCAGGATGTTACATTGACTTTATAGCAGGAAGTTTGTTTCTGACAGGAAATGAGATGGGCATCTTTAGAGAGATAATGAAACAATCAATGATTATGAATATGATCTGCTTTCATTTCTATTTTATAAAAATGATGAGTGAAAACTCATTTAATAATCACAGTGTTCAGTGGAACAATCTTTAGTTCCACGACAGCCTTCACACACATCAGCATTAGCTGTCTCCACCAATTCCTAATCGATTCATATTACAAATACTTTATTGATACGACAGGGAAACTAAATGTTGCTGTAACTCAATTTATTCGTGATTCTTTAAAGAGATATTACAAATGGTAATGGCTGTGGGAAGGAAGAATCTCTTGTAGCAGTCAGTATTACAGCAAACTGAAAAGGCCTCTGACTGAAGACACTGTTTCTATGAGAACCTCATGAAGAGGAAGGTCAGAGTTGAACAAATTAAACTATTACTTAGAACCTAAGTCCACAAACGGTATGAATGATGTTGAGCCAAACTAACCGACCTAGCTTAGGATGTGATTAGGATCGGATTGATACACATTAAACCCTGACGAATTTAGCAGGTGACTGAGAAAAAAAAAGCAAACCTAATGCCAGACTCAGAAGAAAGGACTGACCTTGTCTGATGTCGTTCCTAATCTCACACTCCAGGCTTTCCATCAACTTGTTCATCCTAACAGTGAACTGCTGCCGTTGTCTTCGGTAGATGAAAAACACCACTGAAATGAA
>VMRN01000121.1:854166-936477 GCA_010277015.1 Poeciliopsis turrubarensis
GACGGATTCACTGTGAACCAGCTTGGAGATGTTCTTCAGGTCCAGAACTTCACAGAAACCACAGAGTTCGTTTCCAGTCACACCACAGCTGATCAATGTGTCATTTTTCTCAAATGGTAAAAAAACATTAACTTTGAAAGTTGCATTCCAGGCAGTCTTCATGGGGTTTCTGTAAAACTCCCCTTTATCCGGTTGGTCCCCACTCTTTAAGGTCCCTCTCTGGGTCAGGCTGTTGATCAGAGTCAGGTCATGGCTCAGCTGGTAAAGTTTCTCCTCTGTAGGGACGTAAACAGAGCTGCTGCCCACAGCGAGCTGACGGAGGTCACCTTGAAAGTTAAAACCTCTGTACTCCTCCAGACACTGAGCAGGTTCTCCCCAGATGGAGCAAAGCAGACCGAGCAGAAAAAACATCATCTTGCACCAAAGACCGACTAAGACAGTGAGACTCTGATGGACTGCAGGACACTGTGGTGTCTGTGTCCATAGAAGATGTGCGTAAATGCGTTGCTAAAAGAAGAAGTGAAAACATTGGAAGGAAATGAGCGAAACCGGAAATAAAAACAACACATAATTTACAAAGGTTTTAGTGACCATGTTGCGTGTCCACGCAAATAAATTCACCTGCTCCATTCAGCTTAAAGCGAGTAAAGCTCCGAAACAAAACGCGCACCTGTTGAGTGAGCGCGCGCTGCCCAGGTAAAACACTGTTAAACACTGGCTACAATGAAGGCTTTTTCTCAATGACATTTTCACAGGGTCGCACAGCTCCGGAAACTAGCAGAACACGGTCCATCATCAAATAGTCCCAACCGACTTATTCTAAAAGTCTATGAGTAATTCTGAAATCGAGTCGAAACGTTGTCCCCACATAAAGGGATGAGTTTTGACACATTTTATGAGCACAGACGCCCTCTAGTGTCGGGAAGTTGTCATTCCGGTCTTTTGTTTTATCAGTGGTTTGATTAGCCTGGGGGAAAACGCCTGATGAGAGTGATGACTATACTATTTGGATCAGGTCATTAGCAATGACAGGCAGGACTTTCTTAAAGAAATGTGTGGGTAGGACATCCAGACAGCAGGAGCTTGAGCTTAATTGACTTATAATTTCTTCTAGGGTTTTATAATTAAGTACCGTAGTTGAAATTAGGTCATTTCTCCTGTATTTGTTTTGTTCGGACACAGCATTGCTACTGGATTTCGAGTGGATGTGAAGATTAATCCTCAGATTTCTTTTATTTTCTCTGAATAGAAGCTGTGAAAACTTGTTGCAGGAGGCTTTAGATTGAAATTCAGGTGGTGTTTTTGTCAATAATGTGATTTTTCTTCTGCCCACCACATTTCGGTAAACGTTTGACGTTTTCAGCAATTTGCTTAGCTGACATCCTTCTTCATGTGAATGATCAGTTTTCCCTGTTTGTGTGACATAACTTAAGAATAGATTGCGAGAATTATGCCAAAAATAATTACATCTTGGTCATGTGGTCTGACCCAAAAGGTCAGTTTTGGATTGAGATATAACGATTGTGCATTTCTTTCACAATCTAGCGCAAATCAATCGGACAGATATTCAACATTAAAATTGTGATATAATATAAGTTACAGCACAAGATGGCGTTGTTCAACAGGGTTATGCTTTTTCCTGCAATGGCTTATAAAGTTCTGCAAGCCAATTCAATAACCATTAAGTCACATTACGAAAAAAAAAAACATCCCCAGTTCCTCCTCTTTATTTGAGTAACAGATCCAGACATGGGATCAGCACACTGTATTGCCTCCATATTTAAATACTTTTATTGAATTGATCAATTTCATCAAATAGCAAAACCAGTATTGAGATTTGAACAATTTCCAATTGTGAAGAAGGCTGAGCATAAAGGCAGGCTTGGGTTATTAAAGGCATTAGCGTTAAATGACCAACTCTGTTCATTTAAAATAACTACCAGCAGTAATGGAGCGAAGCAACAGCAGAACAAGAAGTTTTTGTAGACTTATGCTATTACACTATTCTTCATCAAGAAAAACTGTAAAAGTTGAACATTTATACTATTTGCAAATAGTGTAAATGTTCAGCATTCTACGAGAATCTTCACAGACATTCAAATAATTCATAATAAAAAAATGAAAGCGCTCACCAATTTTTCCTCCACATTTGACAGGAAATCCTTAACACTAGCAATTATTTTTAAGTTTGGAAATTCAGTAAAAAGCTTTTAAAATAAACCTGTCTAAAAGCACACAGATTTCTAGCATTCTTTTGTTATTTTAATCCTCATAATGTCTAATGGAGTGTTGATTTCTAACCTCATATTTTCACAACCCAAAACAATGGCAACTGTGTTTTCTTCACTAGACTGCAGCAATTTCTGGTCCATCCACTCATGGAAATCAACACACTGACTGCAAGGCACCGTGGTCACGTGTTGACAGTCATATATAGTTGTGTCAATTGTCATAGTAACACAAATTATCTGACTTTCTGGAGATTTGTATTTGTACAGCTAGTGCTTTCAGTGACTTTTCTTAAGGCAGTTCAACAGTTCCCAGGTGCACTGTTCAGTCATGTAGTTCACTTACAGTTCAGGGTGGATATATTTGGATGATACAGAAGGATGTTAGAAGATACTGTATCGTTTAAAAATGTAAAGACAAAGCAAAGATCATAATGTACGCATTCTCAGGCTGTACTTATTCTCAGTGATCCTCTGGCTGAGAAATGGTCAGTAATCAAAGTTTGTTTGTCTCTTTTTCCGCTGACAGAAAATCACCAGCACTGAAAGAAAAGTGGAACCATAAAACGTCATCAATAACGTGGAACACAAAAGCATCTCAGTCCATATCCCACACTCTGACTAATGTTTGATTCATTAAATTTACATTGGAAAAAATAGAGAAACGCATCCTGGAATAATTAACCATTAAGCTCATTTAGAAAACTTACCAGTAAGAATAGAGCATTTGAGAAGAAAATGTAGAATCAGAAGGCCAAGATGCAATGCAGTCAGAGTCTGCATCCACACAGTTGTGTCACCATATTTAATCTGGAGTCAAATTTAAAAACTGTTACTTATTGGTCATTAGAAAATATTCATGAGTGATATATTGAGGTAAATTTCTGACAGTAACTAAGAAAAGATCATTTTTGTGTAGTTTACTGTTACACAAAGTTGTTTGCTTCTACCCAGTAAGAACATTCTTGCAAGAGGAGAATAAAAAAGTTCTGAGTTACAACTTAAAGAAACGCACAATCGTCATATCTCTATCCGAAACTGACCTTTTGATTTAATTACCAAGATGTAATTATTTTTGGCATAATTCTCAGAATCTATTCTTAAGTTATGTGACACAAACAGGAACACTGATTGTTCACAAGAAGAAATATGTGGGCTGACTTATGTAATAAAAATCACCATCTAGTGTGTTTTGAATTCACTGATTAATTCTCTTGCTTTAACCCTTGATATAAACTGTATTTTAAAGTGTTAGTCAAGATTAGCAAAAAAAAAAAAAAAAAAAAAAAATCTACAAGGATTTATTTTAAAATTCATAAGAAAAAGTTGTATTGGAATTTAAAATGGCAGCTATTCAATGCTTGATGGTTATATTGGCAGAACTGTTATGTTACATTGTTGCACTTTAACATCTGGCTCTTATAGGTTTTTTCCAGAGAGAATTTTTGGGAGCTGATTGTACCGTTCCCATCTTTCAGTCGTTGCTTCTCTGTTCAAACCCAGTTATTTTCTTTCACCTAATTAATCAGTAGGCAAAAGAAAATCATAATCCTCCCAAAAATAACTGAACAAACATGAACACATACCCAGACCAACGAAGTGCAAAAAAAAAAAAAACTACTAAATTACAACCAAATACGAAAAATAACTTACCTTTATAGACCTGAAGTTAGCATTGTTAACTCCTTGGATGTCACAGACAAAGGAGTCTGTTTTGTTATGGTTTTCTTTGACTTTGACACAGGGATGTTGTTTTTCACCCTCAATACCCCACACTGACAACTCTGCTGCTGTGATCTCCAGTTTATCTGAACGTTTCTGAAACGAAACAGAAGCAAACTGTAACCTTTTAGAAACTCATGTCACTTTTTAGACAATTCTTCGAAAAATACTTACGTGAATAACAACACGGGCATCATTTCCCTGCCTCTCTGTAGTGAAGCTGGTAAACTCTGGATCAGGATAGTACGTCAGTTTGACCAAACAGGCCACTGTTCGATTGGCAACTTTCATAAAAACGCTGCTGCAGCAAATCTGACTGTTTTCTGCTGTCGGCGTATCATAGCTGAGAGTCTGCAAATTATTTCAAAAATCTCAAGTCAAAGAGATTTTATGATTTTGTGTTTTATCATCGCAATAGTTTTATATCATATGCAATTTGGGCTTAGATTTCAAATGGTGCCTTTAAAAATATATTCGCCACAGACAGTTTGCAGAACTACCTCCTGACTGCTGCTGTTCCTGGGAAGCAACACTTGTTGCTGGGCGTGGCTCTGCATCAGCCCGTCCACAAACTCCAGGTGTGACCCGATGAGCTTGACCTTCCTCTTCCCACTGCAGGGCATGAAGCGGCAGTCAGATTAGAGGACATTTGATATACAGAGAAGGTGTTCTTTACTTATCACTTTACTAGCACATCCACTGCCTTATTCAACATGAAATGCTACGTCCCGCTGCATTCAGGCGCTGACAGGCAATGTCATGTACTCACAGCCAACTGAATAAAAATAGACGTGCTTCAAAGTGTTCAAAAGGCAAATTAAACATGAATGAAACACTAAGCATCACAACCCGTATTTTACTGCTCTGTTGAAAAAAAAAAAACAAAACTAAAATTTTAAAATGTAAAAATCGCAGGAGAAGATTAAAGTTCCCTTCCAAACATGTCAGTGCAAACGATTTCGGAGTGAGATTCATCATTGGGAACATAGGCAGACAAATAAGAGATCAGTCACTAAACAGAGCTGATTCACTTACATTTATAGGAGTTTTTCATGGGCAAGTTGTAGCTTTAGAACAACAGGTAACTACTGTGATGGAATGACCAGCTTTGTAAAAAAATAAAAATAAAAAAATAAAGCAACAACAAAACCCCCCAGTAACTTTCATTTTTAGTAGTGAAAATGGACATATCGAGGAATATAACTGGATCAAAAAAGCCTTCATGTCTCTTGAGAGTGCTTACCACATAACTTCTGATCGAAGGAAATGTAATTGTTGAAGTTTCTGCAGCTACACGTACGAGTCTTGGAGTCAGAAATTTCTTTGAGGAAGTGACTGTTTCACACCTTCGACTTGTAACTGACACAATTTGCAATGTTGTTGAAAAACTAATCAGCACGTCGATAAGCAAGATGTTGCCAAAAAATAACTACAAGCTGTGAATGACTTGCTACATCAATTATAATCCTATGTTCAATCTATGACCTCTAATAGCTGTATCGTTCTAGTAGCTGGTTGGACCCAATTTGCCGTCACAGCTGCCGCGAGTCTTTCTAGCATCAACTCAAAAAGGTGTTGGAAACCTCTCAGAGACTCTGGTTCATATCGACACGACAGCAAAACTCAGTCACTGCAGAATTGTCATCCACACATCCACGATAATCAATCATTCCACATCCCAAAAGTGCTTTTGATCAAAATCTGAAGCCTGGGGAATCCACTGGAGTACAGTGACCTCATGGTCTTGTTTGTTAAACCAGTCGGAGATGACCTGAGCTTTGTGACGTGGCGCATTGTCCTGCCAAGACGTACATACAGATGTTGGATACCCTGTGGTCATAAATGGACTGACTCTGTAGCATTTTCTAGTAACAGTGACAACTCAAACTAGAGTAAACTTAATTGGACAATCAAGAGTTTCCATCTGTAGTGGATGGAAACTTTTACAGGAATGTTCAAATACCTCCTCCAGCTGCTCCGAGGTACTATGTCAGTGCAGACTGGTGACGACTTATAGGTGACTGTGGTGTTTCCGTGGCAACTGCCATCAGGCAGAAGAACGCACACGTTGATCACTCTTCTAGTTTCAGTGGCGGGGATGTGAAAGGTCAAACTGACACCAGTGTTGTTCCACACAGGAAGTCTGTCCAGAAAAGATGAGAAACCACATAAAAAGCAAGGTAGGAAGAGTTAAACTGAAACACTAAGATATGATAAAACTAAAAGGCTGACAGAGAAATTTTCTACTTGTCCACATTTTTAAAGAAATTTGAAACCACTGTAGCTTTCAATTACGGTAGCTTTTTCTATTTCTATACTGAATCTGTAGGGAAGCCTTCCTATGTTCTCGTTCCACCTTTTCAGGTCTTCCTTTCTGCCTCCAATTTACACATATTTTTTTACACCTTGCAATTATGGCATGAGGGTTAAAATCGAGCCATTGATGTGAAACCTCACATCAATGAGGTAGTTATAACAACTATGAGCTGTAAGTTGAAGACAGGACTGGAAGCGCCACATTCCAGTCAGATGTAAAAAGACATCCCATTTACTTGGCATGTAGTGAATGTTAGAAGTGCCTGACATTCACTACAGCGTGAGACTTTAAAAATAGATTGTCGCTGGTTGTCATGTAACAGCATCATAAGGAAATGGGTGCAGTTATTTTGGTGACTGCGAAAGAGCCGACTGGATAGTTTCTGAAACAAAAGCTAAAGCAAGTTACATTTTTAGCTTGCCACCTCGGCTGTTTTGGTCATTTCTTTCCATTTACATAAATATATCTCTGTCCAGTTGTTAATTGTCAATATACTCCTTTTTTATGTTAGACATTTGAATTATGACTGAACTTCAGAAACAAAATGTGCCGACACACAACTTTATACATTTTATTTATATAAAGTAAATGATCAAATTGACTACAAATGGTGGCGGCACATATGACCTTGTAGATTTAGAAGGGCTTAAGAAAAAGAAATTTGGAATACCAAGCATTGCAAATTTGGGGGATTCTGTCGTTTTGATAGATCAAAATCAATAAAAATTAGAGGTGCTGTCAAAGTTTTCAGTTGCTGCCAATGAAGTTGGTCAGAGTGCAACTGCGGTTTAAAGGTTTTTGTGGTGGGGGAGACAGACATGCCGATTGAAGACCTTTAAAATGTTCATGCTTGCTGAGTGTCAGGACTTCCTGTTCACGCTTATATGAAGCCTCTTCTCTGTTTAGTGTTGGGTTTCCATTCTTGACACTTAAGCTTCTGTCTCAAAGCTTCCAGGCCACTTGCTTCTCAAGTTTCTCTTGTTCTTGAAAAGCAGATGAATTGTTTTATGTTGCTGAGAAAGATGTTTGGTTTGAAACTCTTTGGGCTCTTGTGCTTGTAGAAAAAGCGTACCACGTATATGACTGTTTGCAAATGTTCTCAGTATAACAATGTAGCAGGGATGAAAACTATTAGCTCAGTAGTCAGTACTAGGAAAAACATAACTATTTATGAGCTACTGTTTGGTTATGGATCTGTGACTTGTGTACTCCACATCTCACCAGTCCACCGCTGGATCAGGAGTGTTAACTATGGTAAGGTTAAGGTCACTAGACTGGCTCTGAAAACAAATGTTCATCTGGCAAATTATTTCCTCCATCAGTTTACATGAGATGCATTCTGCGAGGCCTTAGTTTTCTGCTGAGTGACTCACTCCTGTGGACTACAGTCCATGTGCGTCGAGATTCTCACTCCGATCACGTCGCTCAGGTTGTGGCCTGACAACAAAGCGTGGTTTTTCCCATACAGAGACACAACACTAGGTGTCACGGAGATGACGTCTGGTATCTGACAGGGAGACGAAATGTATTTAGCATTCATCCGTTATGCTTATTTGATGACATACTGAATTATTTTAATGCAAATTCCCCAAATATCCATTCTACAGCTTTTAGATGAGTCAAATTATTCGACTAGCAGAACAAGACCGCATGCTGAGGAGCTCGTTCATCCATTTTGTTTCAGGTGTGTGTGACCAGGAATGCATCTAAACCTTACAGCTGGTCAGAAGGAAAAAGTCTGAGAAATTTGGTTTAGGATGAGTGTTAAGAAAAATGTGCATTAACTCTGATTCAGACTCACAGAAATGTTCATCCCAGCTTCCATCTCCAGGCAAACATCCTCCTGGGTCTGCACAGACGATTTTGAAACAAATGAACAATGTTGTTCTGGTCAGGTTTACTACTGATTTGTATAAGACTGACTATGATGGTCATGACAGTAAACAATAATATTAAGAAGTCTATGTTTGACCAGTGCAGGTTGATTTTTACATTGTGAGTAAGCTCACTGGTCCAGGAACAGCTGTCCTCCATCCACTGGCACCCAGATCTGATACACTGCCGGCACCTGAAGAGAGAAACGAATCAAACTGGCTCTCAACACAGCTTTTGGAAAACATTAATACCACAAACTTGTCAAAACAGATTATGTTAAGCGCAAGAGCAGAGGCATTCTCCCTGAAGAAACACTGGCTGAGCTACAGGTGCATCATCAACCGTCCACTGCTGAAGGACAGTGGAAAACTCAGAGAAAACCTGTTAATGCAAGGAGAAGACAAGCAAACGACTCATTTGAGATGAGACGTTCTCAAATGAGAACTAAATAAAGTTGGTATGGTGTGAGATTTGCACCAACAGCCTTCTTGTCATTATTTAAAAGCAACAACGACGACAAAACAACGACGAGTTTAGTTTTTGGAGCACATGAATGAACTTACAGATGAATAGTTGAACAGTTGATTAGTTTTCTTTGTTCTGTCAGCTCAAATTTCCCAACGTTCATCTTTATGGTGACATCCAGGACTGTGAATTATGACAATTTTATAAAACTTCCTTTAAGAAAGCAATAATTCATTCTTTTTTTTTTTCTTTTAACTATAGCAATAAGCAATAAATGTCATTTTCCAAATTACCACATTGTTTTTGTCTTTAGTTTTTACTTGACGAGAAAGAACTGACCTTTATACGTATATTCTGCATGAGCAGATTATTACATTACTTTGATCATTTAGGAAAAGCTGATTACCATCAGTAAGAAGAGTGTCGATAAGGATGCATGTGCATTGAGGGAACAGTGCTGAAAGCCCCGGTTGCCTACAAATCTGACTAGAATTTGAGGAGAATTCACAGGTGAAGTTTGACTGAACCTTCTGCTGCACAGTCAGGTGAGTCTGGATCAATACTTTGATCTGAGAAAAACAGGAATACAGAAGAATAATATCATCTAAAAGAAAACTGAAATGTAACTGAATTCAGTCAGAGTGTTAGAAACAAACCATTCCACTGGAAACCTTCACAACTCGGAGGGAAATCATTTCCTGTTGGGCCTCATCAGGGATGGACAACCGCTCTGAATCTGTGCAGTGGTCCTCAAATGTACAGCTGAAAAAGTTCAAATGAAGAGTTAGAAAGTTCAGAAACGTGTGAAGGGTTGAGTGGCAAGAGAAGTTCCTGACCTGTCTTCAGACACACACCACACACAGAGGGGATCCCGTGCCGCCAGACAAGCCCTCATGTTTCTGTGAGTGCTACACCTCGACACTGGAACACGCTCAATCTGGAACAAAAACACACTGAGCATCCGAAAACGCAGTGCGGGGGCTTTTCATGAAAAATAAATAAATGAATAAAAAAAAAAAACAAGACACTAACCTTGTTTTTAAACTGCAAATACACATGGTTCTGATCCACTTGATCCAGATGGATTTTGGGGAACACTTTGCGTTTTTCACTCTCTCTGTAGAGAACCGCTGGACAGCTGGGCTTAAAGTTCCTGTCTACAACAAGCTGACGACAATGTAGATCATAGTTACAGTATTTATGGGAAAAATAGGCACTGAACATGTCAAAGTTATATTTCAGCAAAAATAGTTCCCACATGGATCGATACTTGATAGCACCTTTTACTCTGTTTGTATTAATGTAGCAAATTCAACCTGGAGAGACTCACACAGGACAAGTTGCAGTCATAATATCTTCCTGACGTAAAATTAATTAAGGCAGTATATGTGGATGCTGTGTATTCAGGTAAGCTTGTGATGAGGATTTGAGACACAATTCTCTGCTCTGTTGGCCCATCGCTCAAGTAGAGTTTAGCAACAACTTTTGCTTGGTTTTTAGTAAACTCCAACAGGATATTTCCAGACTGCATCTTGCGTTAAATACTCCCAAGTCAGTGTTTCTTAATTACATTCTGTCATGTTTCCTCCTAGGGATTATACATTTTTGTCCACATGTCCCCCTAATTGAAATACTATTGAGAATCTGATAATATCTAATGATTCATCTATACAAACCACTCTCCATCCTATGACCTGATAAGCAAAACAACTTAATAACGTGAGTTATACAAATGCTTCATATATCAAACATGATTTAAAAGAAATCTGACTTTGCAGTTCAACACCTGTTTGTCTTTAAATATGAACTCTGTATGTATTTTATGCACATGCTATGAAAGTCCACCTGTTATGTGTGTTTTCCATGTTGGAAATTTCTAAGAATATTAACAACAACAACAGAAAAGAATAAACTCCCAAATGAACTTTTTTGTGGCAGTAATGAAGACATTTAAATTCAAGCTTAAATTCAAGTTCCTGTCAAAGTTGTTCCAGTCACATTCATTCTGAAGACGCACCATCACATTGTCCTCTAAATCGTATTTTTGTCCTATCGAAAAACTAAATTATCCATTAGTTCCAAGCCACATTAAAGTTGTGTCTGCGCACATAATAATGTATACATTTCTCATTTAAATATTGCAAAAATTACTTGAAATACTGCGTGCTTATTTTTCTAAGCAACACGTTTTTCTAAAACCTGAAAAATAATACTGTTCGTTAGCCATCGTCGGTGATATTCAATAGTTGTCAGTAGTTTACAAAGCTGTTACAAAGCTGTCCAAGCTGTTCTAGCACATTGACCCTTGCTTTAAACGGAAGCTAGAAAAAACGGAGAAGTGTTCAGAAACTAAAACAGACACTAATTGCAACTGGCTGCTTATTTCCTCTAAACTGATCTAGAAATGATATCAAACCCAGACTCAAATGGAAAACTGTCAGTGTGTCATAAAGCTTGTACATTTCAAACTATTAGTAGCAACACTAGCTAGCAACAGTTATTTCCATATGATGATGCATCAGAGTGTCAGTATTTGCCATGTTCATGTTGAGCAGCACCAGTCTCTGTAAATATGGTTAGAATGCTAAACTCTTGAATTTCTGTGCTTTGTTCTTGAAAACACGGTTTGTGTTTCCTTACCTGAACTATATAAAAAATGTATTCTGCAAGTATTTTAAACATCATGCAATTAGATATTACACAAATTCTAACATCAAAATAATTATAATGAAACCTTGGTTTCAGAAAACAGGGATAACAAGCTCTGAGGAATAAACCTACCCAGCTCTGCCATACTCAAGCTTTTTGGTTTCAGAACAGGAAATATTAACTGGATAACTCAATTCTGAGTCAAGTTACCCCTGAGTTAAGCCTGGGCACGAATCTCATCAACAGAGCGCAGATAACGCAACGGAAGAAAATAAGAAGCCTGAAACGGTCCTTTTCTCACCAATGGAATTAGAAATTTTAATGACAATAGGAGAATATCAAAACATATTTCACAAAAAAAGCAATACTGTTGCTGCTTCAAAATAGCTAGAGTTGGTATGACAAAGTAAATCAATGCGTGAGTGTGATTGAGCAGAGAGTGAGTATTCTTGACGATACACTTATTTAATAATCAAAAAAGGAGGATAATTGTATTTGTCTGAACAAGATATCAACATCTACTGTATTACGGACACCAAAAATATGAGTAGATTATGTCTGAAGTGTCAAAACGTGACAGTTATTTTATTAGTCTTGTGAGTATGTAACTATAGGGAACCTCCGTTAAGCGTTGCTGCAAGTTACTTATAAATTTAAGTCACAATGATCCAAGTCTAACAGTACAGGGCTCTAGTCTAAAAAGTTCAGTTGTAAAATAAAATCTGCCTAAAACAATGCTACATGACAGATAGAAACACACTGCAATTCAGCTAATAAGCACCTGACTACATTTATGCCTCAGATGAACCTCTACTGTATCATAACAGTTTAGTTTTTACAGTGACATTCCTGACAGGATCCTGTTGCCATTAACATGAAGTGCAGCACAAAGAATGTCCTCATTGTGTCATGAGTGACGTGTGGCTGAAATGTCATTAAGTCAAATTGACTGTGGTGAAAAACGGTAAGGTTAGAAAATATATTAATCCAGGAATGATAAAACATCTAATCCAGGAGTGATCAGCCTCTGCTGACTGAGATTCCTGCAGAGTACTTGCTCTCTAACATCTACAGGCTGCTCCACTAAAGGACTCAGCAAAACGAAAGAACAAACTCAGGGTTTGTTCGGACAATCCTGCTCCTGAGCAGCATAGGTTCACAGAGTAAGTTGACTCGAAGGCTATCTGGCTTTTTAAAACTGAAAACCCAGGATATGCATAGATGGTCCAGACGTAATGTATTGGATTCTTCTCCATTAGAGGAATGGAGAAGAATGGTTGCCATCTTGTCATGTTAGAAGCATCTTGCATTTAAGACTCTCACAACATACTTATCTTAAGGACAGAAACTCATTTACTCTGAAGCAAATTCCTCCTGCCTCCTGTAGTACTGCAGTATTCAGTATTTTTCTACATACCTTCATGAGCAAACCATCTGCTGTTCCAATGAAAAACACCATCCAGGCCTTCTGCTTCGTCACCAACACACAGGTCATGTCATTGTGTTTCAGAAGAACAACCTTTGGTTTTAGATTTGGTCCTGACTGAGAAAAAGAAACAGTGATTAGCTCTAAAGTCTATAAATACCGTCCACAGAAAGCTCAAATGCAGTTCGAAAATAAATGTACTGTTATTGCTCAGAATCGATGTGTAGGGATAAGAAAAGCTAAAATGCCACCAGAAGCTTTTCTGGGGAACAAAGAGAAAAATGTCCTCATTTCCTCGATGTCCATTTCATGGAGTATTATAGTAAAATTAACTGCTTTCATCTATGCCTTTTAGACAACATGGGCAACAGTTATTACAATTTATTATTACAATGTAATTTTATAGTAAATAAGAGCTTTACCATGTGTCTCTGGAAATGAAATGTCACAAAGAACTTTGCATAAATTATCATCGAGGTCAATTAGTGATCTTATACATTAATGATAAATGTGAAGTTTCATTGGAAGTTACTCACAATGAAAATGTGTCTTTGCTAATCAGGTAAAAAATATAAAAATATTATTAAACATAATTAGACAGTAAGAAACTTTGTGACTAATAAATGCCGCACATCAGATCCACAGCAAGAAAATCTTTGGTCTCATGTCTTCCAAGCTAATCTAATGGAAATATTAATGCATAATGCTTTTAGATTGAACATCTAACATTGTTGTTACGTTTTTACCAATTCAATAATTTATTTGTCACAAAAGGAAATTTAATAGAACGTCCAAGATAACAACATATTCAACAGGACATAAAATTAACAACCTCACAGTAACTTACCAAGGTCTTTGTACTTTTTGATGTGTAAAAAAAGTCTGGATCTTTATCCATCTCCTTGCTGAGATCAGGACTGATGTCAAACAGCAGCAGCTCAGTGTTGCTTTCTCCTCCGTCCACACTGAACACTCCACTCCACAGGACCTGCTGTCCACCTGGGACCACCGAGGAGGCCAGCAGTCTGCTGCCTTCACCTCCAGAGGAACTGAGAGTCGCCCCACGAAGAGACTTCAAAGTCTGAGTTTTACTGGTTTCAGCCTGAAGCCAGATCAGACGGACTTTGTTGCTTTTACCTCCTGATGCCACGTTGGAGAACAGATACACTGTTGAGTTGATCTGGAATCCGTCCACAAACTCTACTTCAGCTTCAGTTTGGATCCCAGGTTTATCACCTGATTGACCAGACCAGGAAAATATTTCCCCTGGCTGGTTTTGATTGGTGTTTTGAAGGTTGATTGTCTTTAAATCAGCGCTACACTCTGTCTTGTCTCCAGCGTTCTTTATCGCTGTCAGAATGTAAGTCTCAGTCTTTGCTGAATCCTCCGTCACATCCACCAGAAAGCTGACAGAACCACTGCTGCTTCTCTGAGGTCCCACCTGGATGGATTCACTGTAAACCAGCTTGGAGATGTTCTTCAGGTCCAGAATCTCACAATAACCACAGAGTTTGTTTCCAGTCACACCGCAGCTGACTACTGTATCATTCCTGGCAAATGCAATTAAAATATTGACACTAAACCTTGCATTTAACAAATCCGTTTCTGAGATTCGATGAAACTCTGTATCATCCATCCCATTGTTGTCCTTGAGGATCCCTCTCTGTGTCAGGCTGTTGATCAGAGTCAGGTCATGGCTCAGCTGGTATAGCTTCTCTTCTGTAGCGATGTAAACAGAGTTAGTGGCCACTGCGACCTGCTGAATGTTTCCCTCAAAACTGAAACTTCCGTCTTCCTTGTGACTCCAGGCAGGTTTCACCCAGACAGCACAAAGCAGACCAAGCAGCAGGATCATGTTGCCCCAAAAGATGGAGCTCTGACTGAGACACGGACACACTGAAGCACACTCAGATCTGTGGGCCTCCGCAGACATGAGAGCTAAAGCCCAAGGTGCTAAATGTGGGAGGAACTGAGCCCACAAAGCACAACAACAAATTAAAACACATGGTTGCATAGCCTGTAAATATAGATCTATATCACAATGTTATTTTTATTTGTCACACATGGCAACTCAATGTGCATTTCTTTTAGCCCAAGGCTTGCTTTCAGAAATACAGAATATTAACAAACCTTGATGTGTCGTATTTATATTTGCCTTAATTTTGTCTCTGCCTTAATTTGGGTTCACAACTTAAGGCGATGTGCGATGTATCTCAACTTTTGCCAAGAAATGGCAGATATTAAATTACTTTTGATTAAATGCTAATTACAGTATGTCAGCAAACAGAGCATTGCTTTCCAGCTACGGCAACAGTGCCACCTAGTGTTAAATCTCGGAAGGTAACTTTGTTGGTTTCAATAAAATAAAAATAAATAAATAAATAAGTTAAAACGCACAATTTATCCCAAATGGGTTCAGTTCTCAAGTGTTTTCTTGTAACAGTTTGTCTATAGACAATGTCTAATGCCATAAAGAAAAACTCTTTTAAACGTAATAACTTTTCTTTTACGGTATATTAATAATTTATCCTGAGTTCATTTTGCGTATTTAACGTAACCGACCTGCTAAGCTAGGCTACTAGGCTATGTTGCCTCACCAAACTTAAATAGAAGTGGGGGAGGGGGGTGAAGCAAAAACCTTTGGAATAGTAACAATAAATACCAGGTTACTTACGTACGAATTCAGCAAACCCATAGTAGTGTACAGCTCTTTTTTAAAATTTATCTGTCACATGAAGAGAATTGCCTTAATAGTAAGTTCTTTTGAAATTAGGCTAACTCTGAGCAGCCTTTGATCTTGCCCGAGCTAACCTAGCATACAAAGTCAACCAGACATCTGAGTATAGGCTGCTGCAGACTTCTCCTCCAAACGATTTCTACACGAAATTCTAGAATACTTATGTACTTAAAATATTGGGGAACCCTTCAAGCCATTAAATTCAGGGATATGTTTCAGGTTAGCAGGTTTGCTGAGACTAACTAGCAAAGTAAAATATATTATTAATTAAAATGAAAATGTACAAAAAGAGTTCATGAACTCTTTATTGTTCATGAAGAGGACATGGAAAGAACGCTAACTCTGGGAAACTAAAGTCAGACACAACAAACAGAACTCGACATTCAACAAAGAAACAAAATTCAGAAGAATGAGGCTGCAGCCTTCATATGGAGGAATTTTACTGCCATAAGTCACAATTCCCAGAGACCTCAATGTCTTGAGTTTATTTGCATTTAGAGCAACAGCGCCACCTTATGTCTTCTTCTTTTGTTGAATTTCTATCTTCTTCCTTATTTAGTGTCCGTTGGCAATCATCCAAGTTAGTATCACTGGTAATAAAACTGCTTGACTTGCACTGATCTGATCTATTTTGAGCTCTGTTGTTTTCTGATTCACAATCCATACAAAACTTCTAATACGTTGTATTTTTTTTCCCAACACGGTTTAAGTTGGAAGATCCTGTCTGTCGCCTCTTAAATCAGCCCAATAATTCAATGTTTGTTGCTCTCTTCTAATTTTAAGTGGCATTTCTCCCATCTCTACCAATTATGATGCTGTTGGAATTGATCTAATCGCACATGTACAGAGTCGCAAAGCTTGATATTGAACACAATCTATCTTTTGTAAAGTAGTATCTGGAACTAAATGACAAACAATGCTTCCATAGACTGCCACCTTGTGTCTAATCAGGGAAGCTACTATATTCTGAAATTTGATAGGAGGAATACCTAAAAGCAAATAACACTACAGCAAAGTCACATCTGTTTGCTAAATGCCACAATAATGTAAAAAATAATATCTCAGATTTACTTTAGATCCTTTAACAGCATTTCTCCAAACATCATCAGCTGATTTACATTTTTTGAGCCTGAAACCAGTTGAGAGGAACTTTGTTTTGACTCTACATCTTCAGAGATGGACACAAAGGTTCTTAAAGCACAAGTGCTGCAAAATGGAAAAATACATACAAACGCATGTTATAAACTGTCAAGAAAATCCGAGATCATCCCACTTTACCATGCTGGAGATTTTAGTTAACAGTAACAACAAATAAAATTACCTTTAAAATTAGTCACACAAGTCACATCTAGATCCAACAGTAGACCCAGACTGCAATAAAATAAATCTGGTTGTGTGTGTTGTTTTTGTCTCCTGCAAACTGAGCTTTAATTATACTTATTATTCCTATCGAATCATAAGAAATCATAGTCAGAGAGAGAGAGATGAGACAGGAAGAGAAGGTTTCCTGAAAAGAGGAAGTAAGTTTCCGGCTTGCAGTTGTATAAAAATAGCTGAGACTATTCCTTGTTTAAAAGCATAAAACTTCAAATTATGAGATCTTAACATTTTGAGTAATTAGATAAGATCTCTCACTTGTGGGAACACTTACAAGTAAAACAAGTAACTGTAACTTTGGTGTCAAATAATTACAATAATTATTCCTGGTTTCTTTTCAGAACATGTGTAATAACTCACATTATAATTATAATAAGAGTAATAAGTTGTGGTTATCATAAAATTATAAATGAATACTAAATCAAAGAAACTAAAAGGGTTATGAATGTGATTTTGACATTGAACTTGAAATGGTGTAAAACATGTAACTGCTATTAAAGATCACTGATGATGTGTTGGAGGTAGATAGTAGGTGAAAGATTAGGGGTAAAATGGGGACTAATGGGAAAGCAGAGATGAGCAATGCCTTATTAGGACATAGATTGTTGAACAACTTAAACGTTTCAGAGAAAAGATTTGGGCAAACCTGAGACATTAGCCAAGACATCAGGACAAAAGGTCTCTCAGACAGTGATGGATATGAGTTAATCTGTCCAAACAGTGACTCAATAAAACAAGCACAGCAACAGTGTTAGCCAATGCAAATGCACCGAAAGCGGGTATAAACCCTATATAAGGGGCTAGCAAAAGAGGAATCTTTGGTTGGATCCTCCAGGCAGCTTCGAGCCAAGACTGAGATGGACAAAGAACTCTGCAGCTGAAGACTGTCCTGCGCATGGGGACCAATCCATCAGCCCCGCAACATGTGGCTTCAAATCGCACTTCTCTCATCAGCTGGATTCAGACCCCAAAGGAAAAGATGAAGACCCCAAAGGAAAAGATGAAGACCAAGGCAAAGATGAAGACCAAGGCAAAGATAAAGACCTAAGTCCTGTGTGACCTCACCATCGATGCAGAGATGAAAGCTCATCAGACCAACAGAGATCCCTGCCTTCATCGATCATCCTCCTCCTCCTGCTGCAACACCTTCTTCATCATCAGACCAGTTCTGGGGTTCGAAACACCAAACTCCGTCCGTCTCTCTCAAAGGTTCCCTTTTTAGTTCTTAGTATCAGCGTTAGGGAAAGATAGGCTAGATGATTGATTTTACTTATTTGATTATTTCTGCTACTGAATTAAGCTGGACTGACCCTTGCAAAATTGCTTTACTAATAAAAATATTTAGCATAAAGAAAATCAAAAAGATGTTGTGGACATTCAATTAATGAGTCACCTCAAAGTTCTTTGATGGTAGTAAAATAGATATGATGTTTGATTCTGGGGAAGAAAAGTAGGAAATGTTTTATAGGTTGCTTTAGCCCAAATTTAAAACAACATCCTTGGAACTCGCCCGAGTCACTAAAACCAACCTGATTCAGCAACAAGTACAAGTTGTAATAAAGAGAAGGAGCGACAGTTAACAGATGTGCTCTGTGAAATTAGTTGGCTGTAGGCTGCTCAGTCTGGCTAATTCACAGGGGGAAGAACGGTGGGACATCTGGATGGAGGTCGTTAGAAATCAGGCGAATTCCTTTCTCGAAACCAGCTTAAACAGAGTTGACTTCAGTTCTGGATAGGGTAAATCCCAGCAGATTTAGGAAATTCAATTCACCCGTTAGATGGAGAGCTGGTAGCACATCTCCCCTCTCAGAAGAGGAAGTAGTGACTGAGAGAGTAGAGAGTGAAGGAAGGGGGGAGGGGGCTATTTTAGTTGCTGTATTTGATATGACTTGAAACTGACTGCACACATTTGCGTTTGTGCACACATGTCCGTGTTTTCTTGACACTCTTGACTTAAAGACACAAATGTAATTGTATGAAAACTCAGTAGTGGATCCATTTTGAATCACTTTTAGAGTGGGTCAATACCTGAACCCGTGGTGTGCCTTCATTTCCTTCCGCTCTCAATGCCTTTCAGCAAAGCCGCAGCACTTTCAGACACGTCTTCATGAGCGCAGAGACCACAGTGTCAACCAGAAGATCTCAGAGTTGCTTCCTTTGGTACAAGATGATCTATTTTCTGCTCAGTCTGCTTTGCTCCATCTGGGGAGAACCTGCTCAGTGTCTGGAGGAGTACGGGGGTTTTAACTTTCATGGTGACCTCCGTCAGCTCGCTGTGGGCAGCAGCTCTGTTTACGTCGCTACAGAGGAGAAACTTTACCAGCTGAGCCATGACCTGACTCTGATCAACAGCCTGACCCAGGGAGGGACCTTAAAGAGTGGGGACCAACCGGATAAAGGGGAGTTTTACAGAAACCCCATGAAGACTGCCTGGAATGCAACTTTCAAAATTAATGTTTTTTTACCATTTGAGAAAAATGACACATTGATCAGCTGTGGTGTTACTGGAAACGAACTCTGTGGTTTCTGTGAGATTCTGGACCTGAAGAACATCTCCAAGCTGGTTCACAGTGAATCCGTCCAGGTGGGACCTCAGAGAAGCAGCAGTGGTTCTGTCAGCTTTCTGGTGGATGTGAAGGAGGATTCAGCAACGACTGAGACTTACATTCTGACAGCGATAAAGAACCCTGCAGACAAGACAGACTGTAGTGCTGATATAAAGACAATCAACCTTCAAAACACCAATCAAAACCAGCCTGGGGAAATATTTTCCTGGTCTGGTCAATCAGGTGATAAACCTGGGATCCAAACTGAAGCTGAAGTAGAATTTGTGGACGGATTCCAGATCAACTCAACAGTGTATCTGTTCTCCAACGTTGCATCAGGAGGTAAAAGCAACAAAGTCCGTCTGATCTGGCTTCAGGCTGAAACCAGTAAAACTCAGACTTTGAAGTCTCTTCGTGGAGCGACTCTCAATTCCTCTGGAGGTGAAGGCAGCAGACTGCTGGCCTCCTCGGTGGTCCCAGGTGGACAGCAGGTCCTGTGGAGTGGAGTGTTCAGTGTGGACGGAGGAGAAAGCGACACTGAGCTGCTGCTGTTTGACATCAGTCCTGATCTCAGCAGGGAGATGAATAAAGATCCAGACTTTTATACATCAGTGAACAAGCCAAACAACCCGGTGAGTTGCTGTCAATGCTGAGCATTACATATTTATTCCAATAAAATGTTTTGTCATAGTTAAATATTTCAGATTTTTAATGACTTACGTTATTAAACAACGAAAAATCACGGAAGTTTTACAATTTTGTAAATTTATATAAGCCAGCATAAAGCAGTTTTTATTTTGAATTAAAATGACAAAATTTTAACGTAATTAAAACCACAGTGATTTTGTGTTTTCAACATGAGAAGAGTGTTGACAAAGATTTGTGCCCATTTGCCACCAAAGAGTATTTCTATTCTATTCAGTCTCAGTTCTCTATAAATACCAACCCAGTAAGAATAGGTTGTAAAATATTAAATGAAGACAGAAAGGCTCTCACTTACTTCATTCAAAGTGAAAAAATTTGCTCTCATTGACATACTCCACCGATAAAAATTGTGTCATTTTGTTCACAAAACAAATGTAAAGACAAATATGACGAAATATTTTTTGTCATATTTGTGTACATAAGCTGGAAGAATCATTTTTTAAAAATTGGGAAAATTTAAGCCCATTTTGTCCCACTTCTGAAGAATCACTGATTTGTAAAATATTTACCAAATCATCAATAGTCATCAGATGTAATAATTTTTCTATTTCTTAGTCGGAACCAAAGTCCCTAGAACCAAGGGCCGTTCTGTTCAAGAAGAAATACATGGACTCTGTGTTGGTGGTGAAGCAGGACAGCTGGACGGTTTTCTTCATTGGAACAAGCAGCGGGCAGCTCATCACGGTCAGTGCTTGTGTTTCAGGAACACATATTCCATCTCATTTCTATGAGGATTTTCTTTGTGTTCATTTTAGGTTTCTATGTTATTGAGTCTTCATGTTGTTCTGTCTGATTGTTCCCTGATTTCCCTCTGGTTATTGAAAAGAGACAACAGGGGTTTGTTTGGGTCAGTGTGTTCTTTTCTCTGAGCCAAATCTCTCAATTGCATTAATTATCCCTGACAAAGGAGCATACTGTGGATTTCAGCTGATCCGTTTCAGGAGGCGTCTTTTGTGTTTTGCGTGAATGTCTTATATAAGTTTATGATCAACTGGTGGATTTTATTTTTGTCTGCATTTGTTTTAATGTGTATTTACATTCTCTGTACTTTTCCTGCTTCGTTCACTGTCATCATTTTTGTTCCTTAAATACATTTCCATTGTGAAATGTAACCTAGAATTGAGTCTAAATTTCAAAATGTAGACTCAATTTTAGCTATAAACATACTTTGTACAGACATGAGCAAAATAATTTGCTGACAAGCTCCATTTATTGAGCCCAGATAAGTCAACAACATTGAAAATCGCCCAAAAGTTGGGTGTAAAACTGTTAGTATATTCTAAAGACCTGCTAATAGATGCAAATTCAGCTCAACTGTCGCTTGATAAGATCACAAAGTTAGTGTTGAACCACAGAAACACAGATGCTTCCCAATATAGCACAAAGACGCAAACTGCTTTCAGAACCTAGACGATCCCCCTCCCATAGACATGACATTTAACAGTAACCCATGACGACGCAGCTTACATAAGCACAGCTGGTCTTGTGTAACCAGCACATAATTACAGAGAGTAAAGCATAACTAACTAATTCAGAGGACTCCAAAGTACATTCTCACACTGATGGTGGTGCTACTACATAACAGCCACAGCCAGAGGCGGTCCTAGCCAGTTTGGCACCATGGGCGAACAGCTCCCGTTAGCGCCCCCAAGAGGTTTTTTAATGGTTGGAAGAGGCTGGACTGCAGAACAGTACAGAGGCATTCATCTGGACAGGGAATAAAGCTTCAGCAAAGAACAACAGAACCAATGCCGACCACAGCAAGCGTAACCCAGCAGGAGTGCAGATGCCAAAGAGACAATTCGATCTATCAGGTTTAATTATTTAGCTAAGTTCAACAACAAGTGAAAATTTTAATGTGAAACAGTTTCACATAAACACCTCCCTCCCCCCCCCACAAAAATGGTGAATATCTATTCCGCTGTTGTCAGCTTCCTATGGACAAGAACAATCGTCCAGCATGTCCAAAGGAGATCTGCAGGGCCAGTGGTAATGATAACGCTTTTTCAAAACTCCTTCTGGACCCAGTGGATCATAAACACATATATCTGCAGTTCAAAACAGAGGTAACCATTTAAATTTTTTTAGTTTTTCATGTTGTCTTTAGACTGCATGTTGTTTCTAAATCTTTGACTTTTGTTGTAGATTAAGCGTGTGCCAGCGACAAACTGTAGTAACTACGAGAGTGTGGAGAAATGTTGTACGGATCCATTCTGTGTCTGGTGTGACTCTAAGGAAAGGTCAGAGAAACTTCAGGTGCAGCTGAAGTTGCACCTGAAGTGTCGTGCAACATGACGTGACGACAAACATGTCGTGACGACATGTTTGTCGTCACGACTTGACGACAAACATGTCGTCAAGTCGTGACGACATGTTTGAATTTCTTTCAGGTGTGGATTTAGTAAAGATGAGTGCAAAGACGACTGGATGTCCATCCCTGATGAACATCAACAGGAAGTGATTTCCTACAGAGCTGAGAAGGAATCAACAGGAAAGGTGGATCAATAACAGGCTGATGACTTCATTCAGTTGGAATTAAAAGTTAATAATATCTCCTATTTGCTCCTTTCTCAGGTCAAAGTTGTCTTCACAGTACACCTGACTGTGGCACAGAGGGTTCAGTCAAAGTTTACCTGTGAGATCTTCACAGAGTTGGGACAGCACTGTGAGCCACAGCTTCAGTACCCACAATGCACCTGCATTCTCTCTGATGATCTTCTCTCTAATGGTTTGTAATTATTTGATAAATTATCCAGTAAAGGAAAGGCTATCAATATTACACATGATAATATAAATATATATAATGTATATAATGTATGCTTGTGTGTGTTCAGTAAAGTGTCCAAAGATTTTTAAGACTGTTCAGTATTTTGCCAAAGTAACTAAGGTGATTTTCTATTTGCAGAAGATTATCTCTATCTAAGAGTCAGATTTGAGCAGACAGAACTGTCAGAGCATCTGAAGCTCATCGACTGTTCTGATAGTACTCTGTCGTAAGTTCATTTTTACTTTAACCTGAACTACTAAAGTTTTTAAGTGAAGAATTTAGTTGCTTATGTAGAGCCTAAATAACCAGGACCACCGATTTGAAAAAGAAATTAATGATGTGACTCGTTCATATGTATTGTGTGTTTTTGTACCTTTTCAACCCAGGTTCATTATTGTTGTGCATTTATATATATAATTATAATGGTGAATGTGTTCAGCAGCATGTTGTTTCCTCTGCAGGTGTCAGCAGTGTATCAGAGCTGGATGTGGCTGGAGGGAGAACCGCTGCACCTGGGACAGTGAAGCAGCGCGGAATGTAATCAGACATTTTATTTATTCAACTTTAACCCAACATTTGCCTGAAACAGTTAAATACTGACCGGCGAATAGAAGCAGGCTAGGAAATGGAAGTAGACATTTGTACCTGTTGAATTTGTTCCTGTTCTTTGGTTTGTAGGACATTGTTTGCCCAAAGTCCACCTCTCATTCAAACCTTGTGGTGAGTCTACATGTGGATATCTTTCCACAGTTTTTCTGACTCTCACCCTAAAGCAAGTTCATAATAACACCAGAGAAATCAAAACATTGAGGCAGTTCATCTTGTGTTTTCTGACAGCGGCCAGGGAACATCTCCGTCCATCCCAGACGTGTGTCTTTGTACGGCAAAAATAACGCTACTTTGAGAGGCCGCAACCTCACAAATGTGATTGCCGTCAAGGTCCACGCAGAAATGGACTGTTCCCCGCAGGAGTAAGTCACTCTTTGTGCTAATCTAGCTAAAGTCCAGACGTTTAAAAATGTTGGGCTCAGGAAGGAAATGTCTCACAAATGTCAGCCTTGACATTTGTGAGTCTGATTTTCATTGTTATGATGTAATGAGAGCTAAAATTTGTTTTTTTTTCCTCTGTTCCAACACGTCTGACTGATTAGATCTCCAGTTTGGAACAACACCGGTGAGAGTCTGACGTTCCACATTCCCAGGAGAACCAATGAAGCTGTGGTCCAGGTGTGTGCCGTCCTGCCTGATGGGAGTTGCCATGGCGACGCTGATATAATCTACCAGTCAGCGCCATCTTGTACTGGAGTTTCACTAAACGTCACCTGGAGAAGGTAACAGTGTCTTTAACGATAGCCTGTCAAGTTCCTCCATTTTCTAACACTATAACCACAAACTGCAGTTTAATCTGCAGAAATTTCATATGACAGACCAACTCAAAATAATCAGCAATTAAAGTGGAATAAAAACGATGGATGGTTTTAATTTTGTCTGATTTGAAGAAGGTGGGAGGGTGGGCAGGGGGGGCAACTTCACTGAAAACCATCATCAGTCTCAGTTCATGCAAACGACAAAATGCTTGCAATGAAAAGTCTGTTCTTTTCATTTCTACGGAATTTATTATGGCATTTTTCCAATCATGGAAATAACATTCCTGGACATTTTTTATACATTTTCTGCTCTTTTGGCTGCTGCCCTGCATCATCCAGTGGGCAGAGGAAGGTCACGATCATCCTAAAACCAATCATTCATCTAAAATGATTCCATAGTTGGTTTGTTCCTATTGTTTACAAAATACTTACAGTGAAACTTTTCAGCAGCTTATGTTTTATGATATTTCCTATTAAACACAGGCCTGATGAAGACAAAATCCTTTCATACGTGAATAATTCTTACAGGCCTAGATGACTGTAATGATTTTCTTCTCTCACTGTTTCCGTCGTCATACAGTGGGAAGAGAAGGATCACACTTTCTGGATCTCATTTGGATTTTGTGGAAATGATCATACACTGTCCTTGGCCAGAAAAATATTACCAACAGCGGTATTGCCAACAGCAAGAAGCAGTTCCTGAGAACAAAACCTTTCAGGTGGGTGTATGGACACACACACATAGGTTTGCATTTTACGACTTATTAGGTCTTTGTATTGACTTCCATTCATTTTAGTAACTGGTTTAATGCTTAACACAGACATTTTTCCTAACCATTGCTATACTAGGCCTGTAGCATTTGAGTACCTCAGTTATTGAAATTCATTGTGGAAAATTCTGCGCCTCGAAGCTTCGTTAAATTATGTTTAAATGTTTAGCACCACGTGTTTCAACTGATTGAATATTTGTGTTGTGCAATGCGCTCACTTCTTTCACCTAGTTGTTGACAAATGCTAAGTGCTCAGCTAGAGCGAGGGATTGATAAGCATTTATCAATACCAATTCCATTATGGATTAGATTCCTCATCAGTCACTCTGACACTAGTCCTCAACTATTAGATTAGATTAGAATATTAAAGAATCGTTCATGTGTTTCAGTAATTCAGTCCACTTGATGAACACATTATGTAGGTTAATGCCCCACAGACCGACATTTAGCAGGTTTTAATACATGATATTTAACATTAGAATATTATAACAGACGAAAAATACATCGTTTTTAATGCAGAAATGTCTAAATTATCATCCATACTAAAACGAAAAGCTGTAATTCCATCAGTAATAGAAAAACTCAAAGAAGTCATGCAGAACTTGGCTGACATATACGTGGTTTCCATGGTCAGTGACATCATATTAATGCCTTAGGGATTTTATTGGCTTATTTTGTTCCATTAGGTTGTGCTGTGATAATCACTTCAGTCACCAACACTTTCACCTTCTTATCCTCTGGTGGTAAATTTAAAATGTTTTCAAATTCTCTACAGAATCTCACCTATGAAACACCTGAAGTGAAATCTGGCTGGAGAAGCTGCAGTGTGTATTTGAAAGTAGCCAATGAAACATCGTCTTGCCCAAACAGCATAGAATACTATCCAGACCCAAAGTTTCCCACATTTATAACAAGGAGGACAGGAAACGACGTCCAAGTTATGATCCAGGTGATTTTGTTTGACCTTTCGTGCCGACATGTGATGGAGATTTCAGTTGTAATTTGTTTCTGTTCTCTTCAGTGTCTAGACTGGGACCTGGAGATGACAACAGAAGAGCTATCAGTGTGGGGCTATAAGGATGGCCAGCAATACCCCTGCATCATGAAGGGCAAAAACAAAACCCATACTGGGGCAAACTTTTTCGTCTGCCAAATAGAAAACACAACCCATGTCAAATTTTCCCAGCTGACGGTAATCATTTTTAACCTGCAATGTACAATCTGAACATTTGCGTGGTGATGCGTTGAACAGCGGTGCTGCTCGTAATTTGGCTTCAGCCACTAAATCTGAAGTTCAGCCTTCATGCTGTGATTCGTGCCTCTAAATGGCGGCCAAACCTGAAGTCGTAGAGTACAAATAATTGTTAAAAGGCACAATTTAATACAGTTTTGTCATTTTTTTTCCTCCAGATTAAATATGGACAAATGACAGTTCAGGTGAGGAATCCACCTCTGCTTGATCAGTACCTTCTGATGCTGCGCCTTCTGCTGGTTCCCGGTGGTACTGCAGGTACATTTGCTCAGAAAGTTTTTCTTTCTAGATAAACACAAAACTCCTAAACATGTACTCCATAGTATAAACATATAGGTGCATGTGTTCGTATAATTAAAAAAAAAAATGAATAGTAATTTTTTATTTTTTTTAATCTGTTTGTCTTTCAGCGCTGGTGATTATCTGTCAGTGCCTTGCAGTGAAGAACAAGCCCTGATCGTTGGCGTCTTTCTCCTCCTCAGAGCTCCAGGAAATACGTCATTTGTTAAATGTTGGAGTCATTGATATCAGATGTGACATAGCTTCTTCCTGTATGTTGAACAGCTGTCACTTTCTAAGTGGAAAACCTTTTCCACGTTTTCATTTCTTGCACATTCTCTGCCGTGTGAAAAGCTGACAGCACAGCATCTGAGTGATGGGAACAAATTATCGTTTAGAATGATGGGGAAAACCGCAGCAGGTCAATGCGACTAAATGATCTGCCAGAGTAAAACATGCTGTTCATCTCCAGAGTTCTTGCCGCTGTGCGTTTGTTCAGTTTAATCAAAAGAAGTGAGAGGCGGAGTCATCCTGTTCTGTAATTCTGCTGTTAATGTCAAATCATCTTGGTCAGATATTGCATGTTGTATTATATTGTATCTTTTCCAGCTTATTGCAAGTAGCAATGAAATCTGAAACGTGATCAAGGGCATAAATGATGATCCCGTTGAGTACAGATTGACAAATGCTGCAAAACTAAAAAGGTTTACATGCATCTTAGATCCTTTAAAAAAAATATATATTTACCATTCGTCTTATGCTTGCTTGTTGATATTTGGAGACGTATGCAACATATTTCAAAATCTGTGGCAGAAATGAGAGATTGCACAAATATTCACCTCCTTCGAAAGTGAGTGACCTGATTCAACAGAGGTCCAGCCAAGTGGTGACAGTCGTCTCACAGCGGTTGGCATGGAGATCAGGAGCGAGTGTATCAGTCAGGGGATGGATAGGAAAAAAAAAAGACATCTCTCAAAAAGTCTGTGAACATCCTCTTGAGTTCAGTTGAAAGAATGGAAGGAATCTGATCTTTGTGATTAAATGGAATATCGAGAAGACAAACAGCCAAAGCGCAACAGCTGAACACTGGCTGAATGGAGGCGAATATTTATACGATCGCTTACTTCATCCGACATTTTTTATGCGTCGAAATCAGTTTTCACTTTCATATTTGAGCGTTTTCTTTTTCGTTTTATCGATGTTTGATTATTAAAGGCAATAAAAGGCGGCGGACACGTTTCATAGGCACTGTGTACGTGGGGAAAGTTTCGCTGTGCTTTCTGCATGTCTTGTATTTTTATCTTGACCGATATCTATGGTTTGCGGTGGCGCGAGCGCCAGGCGATATGTGCATGCCTTCACCTATCAGCACATTCAGCAGCCATTATTTATCTTGTGCTACATCTGCTGTTTGATTTGCATGTTAAGTTTATTTCTAAAATAAAATCACCTTTGTCATCCCATCTAATTTTAACTGCAGTTTTTGCTTCTTTTTTGAAGAAATGTCTGAAAAATATAATTCCTGTGTGGCAACATATCACCAGACTAGAGAAGGCTCGGTGCACGTCTGCCACCTGCTGGCGGAAATGAGTACAGATTAAGGTGATGAGCAAGACTGAGTGAATAAATCTGCATTTGGAGGAACTATGAGGATAATGAAAACTTTGCAGTTGAAAGTGTTTTTGTGTGTGCCATTAAAAACAACATTAGTAATTTTTTCTTTTTCTATGAGCTTCAATCAAACAGCCAAATAATTTTTAAAAAATTAGAAATGGCTCTTAAAAGAAAAAGCCATCCAGCGTTAGTACAGATACTCATCTACAGAGTTCATCCCAAAGAGAACTAGAGAACCCAAAACATGTTCTGCAAAGAAATTCCAAGATGAAGAAAAAGGAAACGTAACTGCAGTGATTAGACGAGCTTTTATTAAATGAGCTGGTAGGTAAAAAAAAAAAAAAAAAAAAAAAAAAAAGCATCTGTGACCATTTCCAAAGACGGCATTAAAACTGAAGCGCAGGTGAAATGTGACGGCGGCAGAAAACCTGAAGCTTCAACATCTTGATCTCTCGTCCTGCAGAAAGAGAGGAGGAAAAATCCAGTTTGTGTTTTAATAAATGTTATTCACAAGCGTTTGAAGCAGCTTGAACAGTGAAATGAGGCGCTAACTGTGACCGTCTACCTTGATGACATCAGCCAGCTCCTGCAGGACCGCGCCGTAGCGCTCCTCCATCCCCTTCAGGCTTTCTGCTTTTACCATCTGCTTCTGAATCCCGGGGCTTCCTGCCTCCATCACCATCCGAAGGAAATTATTCTCCTGAGGGACGAAAGAGAAACTCAAACTGCTGAGGAGAAACATTCGGTCAGCCAGTTTGTTTCCAATCATCATTTCAATCGTGGACGCTCTTATTCTGGCCAGAACTTAACCCTTTGTGACCCGAGTTTCAAATCTCCCCCTGGCTAGTTTTGCTTACATTAATTGTGAGCAGTTCTTAAAATGTTCTGTGAGTAAAGATAATTTTGCCCATTTATCCATAACAACTGGAACTTTCAATATCCAGAAAGTTATTATTACAATTAACCGTCTATTGAAATGATGCCCCTCAGATTAATTTCACTTTCTGCTATTGGCTGGAAAGTGCAACGAATCTCCTGTCAGAAACTGGTGGAATGTTTCAGATAGCACAAAGTGTGGTGGAATTACTGCAAATTTGGCTGCATTCGTTCGGCCTGAAAGGGTTAAAACAGGGAAAACCTCCTTCAAAACTCCATCAAGTACAAACCATGTGAACGTATTTTAAGTGAGAATAAATGTAAGGGTGTCCAAATTTATTCTGACAGAAATCCCTGCTCTCCTCGTCTCCCTCCAGTTCAGAGTCTGTACCTGAACCCTCAGCAGGAAGGTGAAGGCCAGTCCAGGTTTTCCAGCTCTCGCCGTTCTTCCGATCCTGCGTGACGACACAAGACGGCAGGACAAAAACGTCACTTTCTGACAGACGGGAAGAGAAGGGAGAGTTTGAAGGAGGAGGAGGTGGGGGGTGGGGGGCTGCCGACCTGTGAATGTAGGTCCTGATGTACTGCGGGGCGTCATAGTTCACCACGCATTTGACGTCGCTGATGTCGATGCCTCTGGCAGCTGCGTCTGTGCTGATCAGCCTGCAGGAGGACAGATCAGGTTAACGCGGCAGAGCGGTCACACAGGCTGCAGCGGAGAGACAGAGACGTCAGATTCAGGAAAAGTCGCCGTCGTTTCAGTGCTGCGGGGCGGATGGGGGCGATGGAAAATGGCCGTTTCGCTCTCAAACTCAACAGGGAGATGAAAGACGTCGACATCAACTTGTCAGAGAGCAGAGAGGTTTTAACAACCAGCTGCAGCATCATTTCATGCCACTATGTGGAAACGAATTGTGGAAAGATTTTTTTCCCCCTCACTTACTTCTTCTTCTTCTACTCTTTAACTTAAAATATTTGCTCTTATCTTTCTGGGACTGAATTGACAGCTGTTTCTGTAAGCGACGTTTGTTGTGAAATGCTGGCGTCGCCATAGGAATAAACTGAATCGTCTCGCTCTCTGTTGCTGGACCGGCTGCCTTGTGAACGATCCGGTGTCTTTGGGACTCACAGCTGGATCTTCCCCTGTTCAAAGTCCTTCAGGGTTTTCTTCCTCTCACCGGGAGAGAGGCGTGACGAGAACTCGGCCACCTGCACTCCACCGAACAGCTGCACCAAACGGTAGAGCCTGGAAAGCAGACGAGACGGATCAGACGACGCACACTGAGGCGTGAGGCGAGGCAGTCTGTCCGTCCCTCCGTCAGTCCCTCCGACCTGTGTGCCGTCTCTCTGGAGTTGGTGAAACAGAGGATGGGGCGGAGCTTCAGATACAGGATGAAGTGAAGGATGAACAGGGGCTTCTTGTTCATCGTGCACGGAACATAAAACTCCTGCGGACAGGGAAGAGGAACCGTCTCAGAATTTCACCCTGCCGTTCCAGTCATCGGAGTGAAAAGGCGGCGTCTCACCGTGAGGCCCTGGGGGAAGTCGAAGCGCTCGTGTTTGTGGGCGGGGTCTGCTGCCGTGGCGCTGCCGGAGGGGCCGTGAACGGAGCTGAAGAGCTGCGGCTGGTGGAGGCCCAGCTGCTGCAGCTTCTCCGGGTTCTGGGTGAGCGTGGCGGAAAAGAGCAGCTTCTGGAGCGGCATCTGACCGGGAGACAGACTGAGACCAGGCGCAGCATTACTCAATTTACAGAATCCAAGTTTGCAACATTTAATCAATACACTCTAGAAAACATGTTTTCTCCTAAAGCCTTTTTCGGATGAGAAATATGAACGGAAATGAACTGATAATGTCACACAAATGCCATCGATTAAGTCAGAAGATCAGATTTCTCCAAATCAAATTAGAATAAAAACTTGGAACGGATTGAGAAAAATGGATGACATTTTTGGATTCAGTCCTAATTCAGTTCCAAAATAAAGCTTTTGCAGCCCCGTGTGATCAGGTGGAAATTGCAAACGATCTTAAAAAAAAGCAGAGGCTGAAAATGTCAAGTAAGTTTCTTCTTCTCCTCCAAGCATCTTCGCTGAGCGGCAAGTCGAGTCCAGAATGAATTACAGGACTCCCATCTGAACGGTAATGACATTTTAAACAGGAATCTCTGAGTGCTGCCATGCAGACGGACAGCTGGTATTTTCGGACCCACCTGGCTGCTGTGATGCATGCGGGCTCCGTCCTCCTGAACAGGGTTCTGGCCTCTGGTCCAGCCGCTGAGCAGTACACCGCCTTCAGCACCTGGCTGAGCCACGACTGGTGCATGCTGTCGATCATCCTGTCGGCCTCGTCGATTATCTGAGAAACGGACGCGGCGCGGCGTCAGAGACCGAAGAGTTCTGCTCTACGCGGAGAGAATGCTGTGGTTCTTAGGAACCTACCAGGAAGCGGAGATGTTCCAGACAGAAGCCCGGGTTCTTGCTGATGTGATCGACCAGTCGACCTGGAGTGACGACGACTATGTCTGCTGCGCTGCACCTCACGCTGCCTCTGAAACAGACACAAGGTTGTTGGCTTTGGATTTGCAACACTGCTTTTTTTTTTTTTTTTTTTTTAAATGTGCACCATTATATATTTTCCAGGCACAAAATGCCATTTTATAGCACCAATCCAGAAGCTTTGCCAACTTCAGTTGTTTTCAAAATGCCGCACACACCAAACATGATAAAAGACATTAGTTTTGCGATTAAACATCTTGAAATTGGGCCTCCGTCTCTTTAAGAAAGTCCTCTTTCTGTAACTTCAAGAAGTCATCACAGCATGGCTCCTCTATTAATCCTTCAACAAATTTTTTTCCCCACCAGATGCTTGCTAATTGCTACTGGCTAGTCTGAAGGATCTGAACCCTGTGAGGTGGAAGAAAACCACAGAGCTTGGACACTGCAGAGGAGGAGAGGAGGAGCTTTGTCCTTGAAGGCGGGGCTAAGACCAATCAGCCGTTTTGGACAGCTGAATGGTTGCCATGGACATTAAAGGATTTCTCAGAAATGGATGAAAGAATCAAGGCAACACTCCAGGCATGTTTTGATGAGGGATTAACATCATAACAAGATGGAGACTTAAAAAGTGTGACTTTTACAGAACACTGCGCCTTTAAAGTTACTCAACTAGAAAACAGACATTATATTTAAACCAATAACTGAAGACAAGCTCTTAAGTTTGCCGTCCTCACCGTTGCTCTGAAAGCGAAGCGCACTCTGCAGCAAACGACCTCTGACCCCCCAGCAGCGCCACTTTCACAGGAGTTCCTTCGACGTACGACGCAAACACTTTGTAGACCTGAACCAGACACACATCAACCTCAGAACACTGCGAGGTTTTAAAAACGTGCAGAAATGGTGAGAACGCTGCGACCTGCTGCGCCAGCTCTTTGGTCGGCAGTACGGCCAGAGCCCGGATCTCGCACACCGTCCGCTCCATCAGAACCTGCCAGGAAACACACACACACACACACACACACACACGCATGTGTCATTGGAAAAACCACGACGCCGATGCTCGATCAAATGCTGGCTGCTCACCTGAATGACAGGAATGACAAACGACAGAGTCTTCCCGCTGCCCGTGGGCGCAGAAACACAGAGATCTCTGGGTCGGTAGCCTCCTCGACCAATCAAAAGTCCGTGTTGAGCGCCCTCCAATATGGCCGGGATCACCTCTGCCTGCACTGAAAACAGATCACAGCAGTGTTATGACTTAAGACTGGGAACGATCAGTTACTTTTATGAAGTAAAACGGGGAGAAAAAGGAGAGAGCGGCAGAAAAGATGATGAGGACTGAAAGTTCTGCATCACCAGGTCTGACACTGCCTGATACTTGATCTAGGCCGAATTTGGTTAACTTGGAAGATTGTACTGAAGGTTGTATTTCTTATTATATTTAGGAGGCATAAAAAGTAAAGGTTTGGGCTCATATAAACATCAATAATGATGCACATGTGGATCAGTTAGAATGGTAAAATAAACTGAGCACCTTCAGATCCAAACAGAAGAAACAAACAAAATGAAAATAATAAAAAAAATAATAATAATAAAAATAAAAAAAAAACTTGTGAAAAACTTAGTTTTGGCAGAAATGACAAGTGTGCTTTTAGCAGCATGCAAAGAATTCTGTCAGTGGGACTGAATGATCACTCAGTTTCTTTTCTGTGACACACAGAACCGGATGAATAACAGGCATAGAAAATACTTATTCCTTAAATACAGTTTTATAAAATCACTTTACATTTGATTAACTTTGTAATGTATGGAGGATCTGTGGCTGCACTTTATCAATATGTCATAAAAAAAAAATTGTCAACTAGAATGACAATGAGAGAATCAATGGATGCAAAGCAACGGCCTGCAAAACCTCGGCAGGTCCTAAAACTGCTGCTGTGAAACCACAGCAGAGGCTGCTGGGATTCTTAGATGACCACCTTCTCTCTCACTGCAAGTCATTCCCTATCTAATAAGCAGAACAACGATGCAGCGTAACACAGGCGTGATTGTTAATAGCCGTTTCCTAAAGTAGCCCTGGGCGAAACCAGGTGAATCTACCGCACCTGGAAAAAAGTGCTGGATTCCATTCGCCTCCAGTTTCCTGAGGAGCTGAGCAGAAAGCCCAGACACAGAGGAGACAGGAACCAGATTGCATTTGATGTCTCTGTGAATGACATCGGGCTCAGCGAGCCACTGAGGCAGGACCCGCCTTGCCTGGGGAAAAACAAGGAATGTGGAATTAATGGCAGGAATCTTTATTTTACTAAAGCCATGAGGTTTTTTTTTTTTCCCCCCTTACATGATTGTACCTTATGGACAGGCCTGCTTTCAAAACCTCCCAGGACATGGAATCCTGCCGCTGTGGACGAGTCCTTGTTTGGCTCTTCCACTTCCTGTTCCCGCTCCGTTTCACCCCTGCAGCTCTCTGGAGAAACACTCTCCACAGACTGACCTGAGAGCCAAAGACAAAACTAAAAAACATTAATGGAACAGAAAAAGTAAGGAAACGTTAATAAAGCATTACTGCGTGACGACAAAACATTCAAATCACTTTTGCTTCTTCTGTCTCCTTCGTAACGCTAGAGGTATCAGCCTCCTGCAGCATTTTCATTCCACAGTAGAGAAAGCCATGTAGTTTCAGTAAGTTGGTATAGAAAAAGATATCGGTATCGGTTATCGGCCAAATGAATTTTATAATATCGGCATATCGGATATTGATCAAAAATCCAATATTGTGCATCCCTGTTTATTCTTGTTAGTGTCATCTGTTTGTGGTGAAACAGCTGCTCGTAGTTAGTTCCAGTGGGTCTGGTGAAGGGACTTCTTTATGACTGGGATCTCTTCAACATCAGATAACGACTGACACGTTAAATCAACCAGGACAGAATAGCAGTGAAACAAATATTATAGTAATCTGGAATATGTGAGCCCAACGAAAAGAGAGGAAATCCCACCCGATTCTTGACTCCTCTGCTTCTTATCCGCAGCTTCCTTCCTCTTCCTTTTCCCCACAGGCTCAGACTTGTCAGAGTCTGCATCAAGCAAAACTCCCGCTTTTGATTTCCTCCTCTTCTTCTTCTGCTGTTGATGCTTTTCACTGCTTCGCTTCTCGTCTTCGGCCTCCGTCGGAACCTCCTGCTGCTCGGCTTCTTCTTCACCAGGCCATCCTCTCTGCTTTGATAAGCTCTGTCTTTGCTTCTGTTTCACCTTCTGCTGCAGTTTGGTCAGCAGCGCTTGGGAATGTGACACCTTGGAGATGACGCCGTCCTCCTCGTCTCCAAGATACCTGAAAAGACAGACAAGCCGATGCTTTCAATGCCACAGACTTAGGAACTCTTCAGTAGATCGATATTGCATTTCTGTTGCTTGCAATGTTGTTCTATCTCTTCAAAAGCTACAAAACATATTTGTTGAGTCAGTTTTTGATCGACCCAGTCTAAGCTGATGTTTCATTTTATTTATTTATTTATTTATTTTAAGCTGTTTTATCGCGTGTTAACTAGAATCTGACCCGTCTGACACAAGATGCTCCAGCGCTGACAGGTTGTACTTACCTGTTGACAAAAAACAGAGACATTTCTGCTTTAGGACCGAGGCATTGAACTAAAACGATTCAAACTACCAGCGGGGCGTGAAAAGTCACCAACTACTTAGACTCAACAAGACCCAACACTTGCTCCTCTTTTAAATAGTTTCTGTCCAAGTTTAAGAAAAAACGCCGCCGCACTGTGTGTTATTATTCTTATTCACGTGCGTCAAACGCGGGTTTATGACGCAACCAAGTCCGTCGCACTTGTTTGACGATCATCTGGACGCGACTAACCGGACAACCACTAACTCTTGATACTTATCTATTTATTCTTTATTTATTGTTAATTAATATTCAATGTAACTAAGGCTCATATTTGACCTATTTGTGGCATTTTATATTAGAAGACAAAACTCAAATAGTCATTCCGAAAATATTACATCCGTGTTTTCCCCACCACCGTGCGTGGTTCAGTCCGCGTGATGACGTTGTCCAATCAAATTAAAGCGGCGCATGTTTAAAATGTTGTTCCGTCTTCCCTTCAGTTATTGCCCTCAAGTTCCCTGGATAAGAAATGGCGGAGTCCGCTGTTAAAGTTTGCGTCCGTGTCCGTCCCGTTGCTGAGAGGTGAGTTGTCCTTCCTCCCCCGAGGCTGACGTTAACTGTGTCTGCTTCTCTGCGAGAAATGTTTGCGTTCCACCATTTTAGAATTTAATAAGAACTAGAGAGAAGTTGTCTTTTTATTATTATTATTATTACTATTCCGCTAAGAAATGTGAGACAGAAGCTGTTAGTAGCTCTCACAGCTGGGAGATGTTTTTGTAAAGACCGCGGTGACGACAGTTTCAAGTTTTCGCTCCAGGGTCTCGCTCCAGGTTGATCCGGTTCAGGAACGCTTCCTTCGGCAAGCCGTTCTCCCTCCTCTCTCGCCCGGAGGTTTTCATTTAGGGACCGTCAACAAATTTCCGAACCTAACAAACACTCCTTGGAACCAGATGTAGATGTTTTGCCTCGTGACCAACTGACGCTAAACCAATGGAAGTTCATGCCACAAGATCCAATTACCAATCTGACTCCCATTTCTGTTGACTCATCAGCCATTTTCCAGATTTTAAATCATTTTAATATGAGTAAAGATCTATATTTTTCTTCAGTCGCTTCTGTTACAGTTTATGTGCCTGATGCATGAGGAAGCTGTTGGGCATCTGTAGGAGATGCTGTGCACAGAAGTATTGATCCACTACCAATACACACCCTGGTATCTATATTTAGATCAACATTCCCCATCATAACCCACATAAGTAACTGACCTTACTTTCAGTAAGAGGAACAAAGTTGAGGTTTATGATTTATAAATTAGTTGAAATTGGAAGTTTACATGCATCAAATGGACACATCCACCTTTTGCTTTTCTCACTGTCTGAAGTTAAATTGGACCAAACTTGTTTTAAGTCTCTTAGAGTCACCAGTTTTTCTATTTGCTGAATATTACAATAGTGAGAAATGTCAGATTTATTTATGCTCTGTAAAAATCAGAAGTTTGCACAGAGAATGATTAATTTCTCTTTAAATGGTGAAAGTCTGGATGACATCATGGCTGTGGAAACTGACCCACTTTAGTTGTGTAAAGGCTCACATGTGGAACACACTACCTCCTGGTTTGACACAATGAGACGGTCATAAGATATCAGGCAGAGAATAGTAGAGCAGCACAAGTCTGGTTCATCCCTGAGAACAATTTCCAGCTGCTTGACGTACGTCTGCATCTCTCTGCAGTTGGCTTTTTTTTTTTTTTAAAGTATTTTCTTTCTCCCAATTCTTTTCTAAGGGAAGAAAATGCAGCGTCAGAAAAGGCCCAGCCCGTCCAGCTGTTCTGGGAAACTGACAAGAAGTCAATTCGCCAGATTGATGATGGAAATTCCAGCAAGTGCTTCACTTTTGGTATGCATCAGATTGCATTCAGTGTTATAACTGTGTGTGTGTGTGTTGTGACCCACCAAGATCATTTTTCCTGTGGGATTTTCTCCTGTTTTCAGACAGAGTGTTTAGTGCCGAAGAATCCACCAGCCAGCTGTACCAGGATATCGCAAAGCCTCTGGTTGTGTCCACCGTTGAGGGTTACAATGGTTTGTGATAGAAATGACTGTTTTGATCACTGTTTTTGCTGTGAATCCTCATACTACAAAATAGTCTCAGTATTCGCAGGGTTTTCGCTGCGTCATGTTTCTGTGTCTGTTGCACTTGTTTGTCAGGGACCATATTTGCCTACGGTCAGACCTCTTCGGGGAAGACGTTCACAATGATGGGCAGTGACCGTAACCGTGGAGTCATTCCTCTGGCCGTAGATGACGTCTTCCAAACTATTAAATCGGTACGCGGCTCCGTCAGACTTGCTGTAAAAGCCGCCACACTGGTTCAGTCCGTTGACTGGTGCATGTTGCTCTTCTAAGCAATCTCTCCTCATTTCATCCAAAGTTTCCGAACAAGGAATTCCTCCTCAGAGTGTCCTACATGGAAATCTACAACGAAACGGTGACGGACCTCCTGGTTGACAGCTGGAAGAGAAAACCTTTGGAAATTCGGGAAACGATGAATGTGAGTGGGTTAAGTGGTTTTCGTTCGCGATGGGGGGCATTTGCAGAAACTGTGCTGCATAACAGACGGTCTCTGATCAGTCGATTTGTCTTCACTGTGTAGAAAACGGTCTACGTGGCTGACCTGACCGAGGAGCTCGTCACGACGTCTTCACAAGCCCTCGCCTGGATTAGGAAGGGAGAAAGTAAGAGCTTGTCGTTTGTAGCAGCGAGCTGCTCTCTAGCTTCCCGTCAACTCATGGCGACTTTTATTTTGTTTGCCTCCAGAGAACCGTCACTACGGAAAGACTAAAATGAACCAGCGGAGCAGCCGCTCGCACACCATATTCCGTATGGTGAGCAACAACTCGCCATGCACGATAATATGGAGTTTGCCGCCGTGGCGTTTTCTGACCTGCTAATGTTTATCTAGATCCTGGAGAGCAGAGAAAGGAGTGATCCAGCATCAGGGGAAAATGCTGACGGAGCCATTATTGTTTCCCATTTAGTAATTACTTTTATTTATTCTTTTTATATTTGATTCTTTGAATATTTATGCTTTTGATTTTGGCAAGCAGGTTAATCATTTTTGTTTGTGTGCAGAATTTGGTGGATCTCGCTGGATCTGAGAGAGCCAGTCAAACGGGGGCGGAAGGTAAAGTGGAGTTACTACTGTCCATCATTATGTTTTGAGTTCTAGCTTTAATTTAATTTGAAAAGATTCACTTGATCGTCACGTTTTGAGTTGACGTTTCGAATTTCCTTTTAATGTTCTCACTTTTTCTTTCAAATCCACAGGTACTCGTTTCAAAGAAGGATGCAATATCAATCTCAGCCTGTTTATACTTGGACAGGTGATCAAGAAACTCACTGATGAAAACCAGAAGTGAGTAACCATGGCGATTCAGTTTACGTCAGATGCATTTAGATTCCTCATCAGTTCTCTCAATAGTGTAATTAGCTAAGGTTGTGTTCCAACACTCTGACTCTACAGGTTTGATGATGATTAGCTTTGTTTTTCAGATGTAGCATTTAAAAAACAAAAGGTCATCAGGAAATTTTGTTTACTTGTGTTGTGCTTTTTCTAGCAACTCGCTTTATATGAATCAGGCAAAATTACAAATGGAACACTTCAATATATCAAACGAATATTATCAATAATAATCTATGAATCAGGTTGTCCTGGTTGTATACCAGCCAGCAGACCTGTATTTAAATTAAAGTTTTTAAAATTTTACTTGTTTCAGTTCCTATTCCAATATTAGGACTTGCTGCAAAATAATTTTGACTCTATTTTTGAACCATATAGTTGGGGGGGAAAAATGACAGATGGAATAAGTGTAAATTTTGACTTTGCTAATGTGGCTTATTAGTCCAGCCTTTCATTTTACAGTGACTGCTACTCTGCGGTTATGGCGCACAGCTGCTGCAACGACTGCTTCTAAAACACTTCAAACTATCAAAATATGCAGTTCAAACACCAAATGTAAATATTGATATACATTACTGAAACTGAATCAGGATTTGTTGGGCGTTTGCTGTACTTTAAACAAAATCGATACAATTCTTGCGTTCTGAGTGGATCCTTTATTTTTGGATGCACTGATTGCTGGATCTCTTGTCGATACTCTCCAGAGGTTTTACCAGCTACAGAGACAGCAAACTGACCCGCATCCTGCAGAACTCCCTGGGAGGAAATGCTAAAACGGTCATCATCAGCACCATCACGCCCGTTTCTCTGGAGGAGACCCTCAGTACTCTGCAGGTTCGTTTTTCACTGTCATTTCGTAGGTCAACATGATCTTGAACGTTGCCTTTAAACATTTGCTCCACATGAGACATTCCAGTTCGGTTGTCAGAATGAACAACACTCCAGAACTGAGATGAATTCCACATGTTCAGTTTGCCAGCACTGCAAAGAAAATGAAGAATGACCCTCATGTGACGGAGGTCTCTGATGACGGAGCGTTGCTCAAGAGGTATCGGAATGAGATTGTAGACCTCAAGCGTCGACTGAATGAGGTCAGAATGATTCGTTTATGTCACTGGGCTTCTCCGATGTTTTTATTTTTTTTATTTATTTTTTTACTCTGATCAAATTTCGCTTGACTCGGACGTTCGTGTCTTCCAGGTGTCCTCGGTCACACAGACCACAGTGACGGAGAAAGAGGTTCTGTCTCAGCTGCTCCAAGAGAAGGATCAGCTCCAGAGAGAGCAAGAGGACCGGATCAGAAACCTGACCAAACTGCTGGTCACCAGCTCCAACCTGGTCTCTGTTCCAAAGGTCCGTCTGTCATTCAGCAGAGCGCTTCTCCTTCCTTTCTCTTTCTTTCTTTTTTTTTTGTTTCTTGCTGTTCAGCAGAGTTTTACTTTCATTTCTTGAAGTCCAAACCACTGTTGATCTTTACCCGTCTACACTTCAGCAAATAAAGTGACAAGTCATGACTAAAAGAAAAAAAAAACAAAACACTTTGATTAGAACCACAACTGAAGTGCAAAAACAATGTATGTTTTGTAAGGCATTACAGTGGGTGTTTGGGTATAGTTGATGTTTTTCCAGTATCACATAAATGACCCTTAACTCAAACGCTGCTGGGTGATTGATGGTGCTGCTAGGCCTGGTTCGCATCGGGGTCACTAACATGCCAGCCGTGTTCTCTTATCAGATGCCGAAGCGGCGGGTGACGTGGGGAGGAAAGATGCTCCACGGCTGTCAGCCGGCCTGCGACGACGACGCCATATCTGACATGAACGTGACTTTTAGCAGGAAGAGGAGAGCCGAGCGTTTCTGTTCCGGGGATCTGGCTGAAGGTACGGCGCGACCGAAGTCGGGGAAATATTTCTTGAGTGGTTCGTGTAAGATGATGGACCTGGGCTTACTGCGCTTTGCAGCTGATGAAGACTTCTACCCCCACTGGGGGATTCCTGAAGAGCCTTCCGACGAGATGGAGATGAGCCAGAGCTCTGTGACGGTCCGCAGCTTTGGGGACAGGTGGGTTCTTCATGAGGTCACCAGCAGGCCTGTCGCAGTAATCAGTAAATAGCACGATGAACTAAAACATACTCTTTATCCATTTGTATCACTTATTGATTCTCTCGTTTTTCTTCCTACCAAAAACTGGATGATAAAAGTGTTTTGGACTCAACTTGCTTCTTTTTTTTTTTTTTTTTTTTTTTTCAGAGACTTTCTGATTCATTTTATTGTTTCTGAATTTATTTTTTTTAAACGTCTTCAATCTCCAGTGTGAAATGTTTATCCTTCTTTGAGAATATGTTCTTGCATACATATGCTGATATTCCTATGATATTAGTTTAAAATTTATGTCAAAACAACAATTTTATTGTTTGCAGCAATAACTTCTGGGACAATTTAACATCCAGTAACCTTTGTTGTTGTGACAGGCCTAGTCACTAGTGGATCACTCAGTTTCAGTGATCAAATTCCACTTAAACCATTAAACTAAAGGCTAAACTTTGGAATAACTTGTCCCGCCTAGTAAAAGTCAATTAATAAGCTTGCGTTTTTATCTTTGTCTATGTCCAGTGACCTGGCGTCTCCCGATCAAAGATGTGCTCTCTTAGAGAAACTATCCAATCTGGAGCATCTGCTCGACACGGAGCGTCAACAGAGAGGGGAGGCTGTGAAAAAGGCAGAAACCCTGGACTGCCGAGTCGCAGAGCTGCAGGTCCAGTTGCAGACTGTGCTGAAACAAGACGCGGAGGAGAAAAAGCAGTCGGAAGAGAGGCTGGCAAACCTGGAGGTGCAGCTGCAAAACGAAACCCAGCAGAAGCTGGCTGCCTCGTCGCAAATGCAAGCAGCCGAGCAGAAGGTTGCCGAGCTGGAGAAGGTTCTGCAAACCGAGGCGCAGCAGAAGCTGGAAGCCAGCGCCGCTTTGGAGGTCAAAGTGTCGGAGCTGGAGAGGCAGCTGGAGGAGAAGAGGCAGTCTGAATCTGACCAGGTAGACCGTTCAGATCAGGAGCTGCTCTCTGGAGCAGTAATGTTGAGCGGGTCGAGTTTTTATAATGCTTAATATTGTCTCTTGCTTGCATTTCAAATGTTGTATGCTTTTGTAGGACTATAAATGAGTAGAAACTGCAGCGCTGGTTCAGTGTTGGCTCTAATCCGAAAGTCTTGTCTTCCAGATGAGGAAAGGATTTGCAGAGAGTGTTCAGCTGTGTGAAACCTTGGTGTCAGAGAAGGTAACGCTGACCAAAGCTGCTGCAGAGCCACCACCTCCCAAAGTGATGATTAATGAACTACAATAGAAAGAATGACATAACATATTCTGTCATAAGTGTCCATTGGGTTATTTAATTGTTGGTAAACGTTTTCACTCGAAGCTTCTTCCAAATGATAAAATAATGCATCTAAAGCTGACAATAAGCTACTACTTTACTTTACTATCTGAGGAGGAAAAACAAGATGGATGTCTTGGACTTCATTGCTGACCACAACATTCCAACAAGTGATGAATGTGCCAATATTTCAGGGGGGAGGAACCTAAAAGGTCACATGTCCCGCATCTTTTCCACAGGAAGCGGTTACCGCCGAGCGAGACCACCTGAAACAGGAGCTGGGGATGTTTCTGGAGCACACACAGAGGTTGGAGAAGGAGAACGCTGCTCTGCTTCAAGAGCTGGCGGAGAAAAAGGATCTGGAAGAGTTCAAAACTCTGGAGCTGAAGTTCATGGAGGAGCAGGAGGTAGATTTCAGCTGAACGTCTTTGTCTGCAATGAAGTAATGGGAATCAGTCTTTCATGTTGTGATTTATGATGTGCTCGACTGACTGTTAATATAATTTCACTATTTTGTAATTGTTTCTTACTGCTTCTTTGTAGAGTGAATTAAAGAAGGAAATAGCTAGTCTAAAGAAGGCCATCGAACATCAGCGCCTCCAAGCGGAGGTAATGTTTGAAAGTTTGGCTCTCATGTAACCTCTTTTAATATTTCATTTAAAGCCAAATGAACATTGCGTGTGCTCACAGGATTTAGTAGTTAGGTCCAGGTTTGGGTCACTGAGCCAGGAGGTAGTGTTTTAAAGTGTTTTTTTTTTTATTCCCCCCCAGATGACCCTGACAGCCAGCAGGGATACTCTGGAGGCTGAGCTGACCGGATCCGTTCTCCAGACGGCGGTGGAAAGGCCCATCCGTCCCGAAAACCATCCAAACGTTTCTTATGACGCCGTTGAGCTCAGCGCTCTAGATGACACGATCCCACAAAGTAATAAGCCATGAATTGGGACGGGGGTCCATATCAGATGGGGGGGGTTTCTGAACTGTTCCACGTTTCCAGATCTGTTAGGAAGTGTGAAGGTGGAAAGCGGCGCCATCAGCCTGCAGGAGGAGCTGGCTCTGTGCGGCGAGGCAGAGGAGGCACTAAGGGAGCAGCAGGAGGAACAGGCTTCACCTCAGACTCCTGGAGATCAGGTGGACTGCTTAACTCCTGCTGGCTCCTCTGCTGCACCACGACTGAACTGCCACATAATCTCACGTTCCATAATTCCTGTTTCAGAGTGGAGACCTGACAGGGGAGCTGCAGGATGACCTCCAGTCAGGTCAGGCTGCTCTGGAGACGGCGCTGAAGCAACAATGCGCTGAATTAACTCTGCAGCTCGACGCACTGCGAGCAGAGCAGAGGCAGAGCGACCTGGAGAGGAGCCGGCTTTTAGTTTCTATGGAAGAGAAAGACGCAGAGGTGAGCGAGAAACCAAGGACTCGGGATCGATCAGTTTGACTCCATGCTGCAGTTCTTCATTCTGCACTTCTTCTGTGGTGTTTCATCAACCACCTGAGCTCTTCCCAGCAATCTGACGGGCTTCATATGAATGTGTTGACAGCTGAAGCAGACGATCGAAGCCCTCCAGCGTGTAGAAGCGGAGAGGGAGGCTCTGCTGTCGGAACGACGCGTTCAGAGCTCCGCTGAAGATGGAAGCGCGGCGACTGACGTCCTCCTCAGGTCCGTTCAGGAAGAACTCAGGGAAGAGAAGCAGAGGAGCGCTGACATGAAGACGGCCTTTCTAGAGAAGGAGGCCGAGTTAAAGGAGCATGTGAGTAAAGTGTTGACTGTGGCCTCTCCTCCCTGGCTCAGTGATGATAATTCTGTCATCTAAACAGATGCTGAGGCTGACGCAGGAGCTCCAAGATGGTAGCAGGAGCTCCACAGAGGAGGTGGAGAGGCTGCTGACCGCGGTCGCCTCCCTCACTGCAGAGAGAGACCAGCTCAAGCAGGACCTGCAGGAAAACGTAGAGCTGGTAAACGAACACGTCATCCAACGTGTCGGCGTTAAACATCAAAAAAAATACCCGAGCATGAGGTGCTGTTACCGTGACGGTCAGAAAGTCGTACCTCGTCTGTTCTGCAGATGATAGAGAACCAGGATGAGTTGAGGAGCGTCCTGGAGAAGAACCGCGAGCAGGCCAAGCAGATCAAACTCCTGCAGTCTGAAAGCGTCTGCAAGCAGGACGGAGGCCCCACTGAAACGGACACGCAGCTGGAGAAAGCACCGGGAAGCGTGAGTGTACCGGACACACACACACACACACACACTGCTATCTACACACACCGACTGCAGACAGGCAAGCTGCCAAACACTTCTGTTCTGTTCCTGCTGGTTCTGATGCAGGAGAGGATGGAGGGGACTAGGAAATAATCTAACACTAAAGAATGAGCAAATTAAAAAAAAGTAGTAGAGTAGCTATAGAACTGAACTAGAGCCAACCGGTCAGATTCTACTCAGGGCTCGCTTTGCCCTCATCTGCACATGTTGATGTTCTGTTTCCCGTTTGAAACAGATGGCCGCTTTAAGCGAGGAACTGAGGCACACCCAGGCAGAAAACGACGGGCTGCCCTCCCAGAGCGCCGTCACTCAGACCCCAGAGGAGCTGGAGGAGCTGCGAGGCAGACTGGCTGCTCTCGTCGAGGAGAGAGAGGAGCTGCTGCATGCTGCGGAGAGGCTGAGAGGGGAGAAGCAGGAGCTCCGAGCACAGCTGGAGGAAAAGATCCACACGGTACGAACACGCTCATTTTCACGAGGATGCAGTCAAATTCTCTGCAGCAGCCCAACTGCAATAAACCTCCTTGATGTGTGGAGAAATCCTTCATTTGAGTGAAACCTGAGCCTCGGTGGTTCTCACACATCCTGTTCTCTTGTAGATGCAGTGCGAGTTCCAGCAGCAGGAGCAGCTCCTCCTCGCTGAAGTGCATCCACTGAAAGACAAGCAGGTTCAACTTCCTGCTGCTTTGTGTTCCGTCTGGTTGCATTTGCTTTTCTCCCGTTCTTCAACCCAAACGGTTTCCTGTCTGCTTTGGGCTACAGATCCAACTGCTGGAGGAGCTGGAGCGTCTGAGGTCTGAGGTGCAGGCAAAGGAAAAGCTGGTGAGCCGTTTCTCGGACACGCACTGTGGTTCTCGCCCACTGAAAGCAGGCGGCAGTCTGAGGGAGACTGCAGAGCCTGACGCTTTACCATTTCTTCTCTGATTCAGATGCTTGAGAAGCAGGAGGAGCTCCAGGTGTTGAAGGAGAGCAGGGAGCGGATGGAGGAAGAGACGGCGGAGCTGAAGAGTCGGCTGGTAGAGATGCAGAGCAGCAACACACACAAGCAGGTACGACAGAGGAGAGCACTAAACGGTTTGTTTAGCTCCTAAAGATCTAAATGTTCTGTAACAAAGGCCTTGTTCTCCCTTCATTTCTCCTCCTTGCCAAGTTTGCTGAGGAGCTGGAGAGTGTGAAAGCAGAGCGGGAGGTTCTGCTGGCCCAGAGGGACGCTGTGAGCCAGTGCTTTGAGGAGGAGCTGGTGAAGCTGCAGAGCTCCCTGGATGCCGTCAGTCAGGAGAGAGAAGAGCTGCAGGAGGAGCTGAGACAGAAGCAGGAAGCTGAAATGCAGCTGCAGAGAAGAACGGAGATGTTGGAGGCTGAGGTAAAATGTCTGCTTTTGCTTTTTAGTTCTACAACACATCATAATTATAAAAAAAAATTAAAAAAAACTCAAACGTCCAGCTTATTGTATCCACTTGAGGTTTTTGGTGTGAACAGAATGACGTGAGCTGGGTCAAACTGCCAGTGGCGGCCATCTTGCTCACCGTCTCTGTATGAACAGGTCAGGCAGCTGAACGTGTCTGTACAGACTGTTGCCGAGCAGAAGAGGCAGCAGGAGCAGCAGCTCGGAGAAAAGGTGGGCTTCACTCCTGCTCTTAGTTCTCACTGAAGGCTTTCAGTGAGAACTTATGCAACGATTGTGCTTTTCTTTGTTGAAGGCTTGCTCAACAGAAGAACTGCTGAAGGCTCTCCAGGATGACTTGCACCAACAAAAAAACATAAACTCTGAGCTGAAGAAAGCCAGTGAAGAGGAGAAACGTTCTTTGGAGCAGAAGGTCAAAGTCAGGCTTTTTGTTTTCCAATCTCCTCCAGGGCCTTTCAGCTCCACTAACCCCCCTCCTTTTCTTCTTTTTTTACTTCACTGTCCTTTTACAGATGGCAGAATTACGTAACAACTTGGAAAGTGTTGAAGCAGAGCGAGACTTTCTTCTGTCAGACAAAGAGGAGAACCTGCAGAAGCACAAAGAAGAGACGGAGAAGCTGCAGCGCAGTGTGACGGCTCTGAGTCAGAAGAGCGACCTGCTGCAGGAGGAGCTGGAGGGGCTGAGGGAGGAGGAGGCGCAGCTTGAGGCGCAGCTGCAGCACAACATCAGCATGGTAGCCGGTCCTTTCCTCTGGAGCTGCAGCTTCTAGATCCATTCCTTCTCTGACACACTTGGATCAAACCTTTTGACTCTGGCATTTTCAGAGCAGGAATGCATCTAAAAGTGGTGGGATGGCAGCTCTGGAGGACTTCTGATCTTAAAGGAACTACTAACGGGTTTTAGGGAATGCCTGCACAAACTGACCCCTGACCTCTGATTGTAGGTGTCAGCCTTCCAGGAGAAGATCACCCAGCAGGAGCTGCTGATGATGCAGAAGCAAACGGAAAAAGACGAACAAGAAGCGGTGTTTCAGCAAAAAGTATTTTTCCAGTCTCTTTCTTCTCTTACAGTTTGAGGCTTGGGAATGAGAACCGTGGAAGCCAAAAATGTTGACATTTAATTCCCTTCTGGATCAAACTGTATATTTGGATTTGGGTTGATCTCAAACTTGTATCCTAATGACCTCAGTAAACGCACGCCGTATGTTTACTTTTGCACGTTAGGATGAAGTAGTTGTTGAGTGTTTAAGCTTCTCCAGTCCTGCCTGCTGGTTTCTGAGCTCTGCTCTTGTTCTGCTGACAGTGGCAGAACCTGCAGGAGGAGCTGCAGCTGCAGAGGGAGAGAAGAGCTCAGTCTGAAGCCCAGTGCGACGCCTCCCAGCAGGTTTGTGCAAACAATCACATTCTTTTTTTTTAAGTTCCCAGAACCTTTCCTACATGCTTCAGTCCCAGCTGGTGTTTAGAGCTGTGCTTTTGGTCGTTGCAGGAAAATCATTTGCAAAAAACTTTGGGTGTTTGGCTATTAAAACCAAACTTGAGTCATCATCTTTTTTTTATTTGTGTTTTTTCAGCTGCTCAATGAAGCAAACGTGTCTCTGTCAGAACTGAGACAGCAGCTGAACAACCTGGAGCAGAGGCCCAATGCACTCTGGGAGACTCTGTCACACCTGCAGGACTCGGCTGATCATCTCGATGTAATTCGTGTTCAAGTTTGATTTACACAGAGGCAACCCAACTGATCATCATTTGATGCTAGATGATATTTTTTTCTTATGTTCCTTAAAATGTGTCATTTTAGGCAACCTTTGGAAAATTCCAACAGTTTAAAGAAATGTGCACAAAGACGGCGTCTGAAACCCTGGAGAACGTTCTGAAAGTCCAGAGTTTCCTGAGGCTCTCTCACCTGAAGGGCCTTCCAAAGTCCAGGCTGGCCGTCTTCAGCGACGTTTTTGAGCTGGGATTTCAGACCTGCAGCAGTTTCACGAAGACTCTTGTACTTATTACTCTTGCTCCTGTTTTCTAGATGTAATTTTAAGAAATGTTGACCAGTTCCCACTGGAAACTGAACATTTCTGCTCCTCTGTTTGTTAGGAGCAGCTCGTGGTGCATCCGCATGTTTATGTGAAAACCTTTGAGCTGGTGGTGAATACAGACCTGGCCGTTTTTGAGGAGAGACGGCTGCAGGACTTGCTGATGTCCAGAGTTGGCGCTCCAAAGTTTTCCGTCAAAATTGAGGATTTCCACTCCCGGTGGAACCAGAGGCTCTCCAAGCTCCTGGACAAACGTCAGCTCTACCAGCAGGTGAGCTCTGCTCTTCTAGTGAACAATTTCAGTCTTATTTATAAAGTCAACATGAGTTGCAGGTGATTCTGAAAGGGCTCCAAGCCAGTCTGAGCACCACAAACTAATGATCTATCCAGCTCTCGGTTTAACATGATGCATCTTGATTCACTCTGTAGAAAATGGAGAGCATTTTGGAGAGGCTCTGGGCCAACCTGACGTCGTATATCGCAGCGCGACAGGCTGAAGTCCAGGAGAGGGTCAAATTCAACGAGTCTGTTGAGGCCGCCTCCAACCCGCCGGTCATCGGCGAGCTGGAGCGACTCCTCGGCCAAGAAGCTGAACGGAGGCGACTTGTGGTCCAAAACGGGACGATGCCTTTAAAGGTGAGCTTTACCTATAACTAATGTTTTGTTTCTCCTAGAAAGAGTTCAGTCCATCAGAGTTTGAATCTTTCATAATGCTAACGTTTTGCTAGTTAACTTTTTTTTTTTTTTTTTTTAATCCGTCCTTTCTGACAGGTCATCAGTGATGAGCTCAGTGAGATTTTGACTGAACTAATGCAGATGGAAAAACAGAGAGATGGTCAGCTCAGAGAAGAGAGGAGGAAGACTTCATCCCTGCTGCAGCAGCTGGAGGGAACGCCTGTGACGCCGAACCTGTCCTCAGTCCAGGACTACAAGCAGCTCCAGCAGGCGGCCGGAGAGCTCACAGTGAGTCTGGCGCACAGAGGTCGGCCTCTTCACATTCTGGGAGGAAAATGCTAGATCACCTGCTGGACGTGTGTTTCAGGCTCTGCAGGAGCAGCTAGAGGAGGCGAAGGCCGAAGCTAGAAACATGGAGTCCAACCACAAACGGACCACTCAGCTCCTGCAGACCGAACTGCTGGACACGAAGGTTCTTGTGGAGGAGAAGGAGAACACAATCCTGACCTTAAAGGTCAAACTGGAAGAGTCTGAAGTATGACTGACTGGCGTTTCTCCGTACGGGTTTTGCTTTAGCTTTTAGCTTCGCTTTGCTGAAGGCGGTTGTTTTCTCTCTCTCGTTCAGAAGACTGCATCACTCAGTGCAGCTCAGCTGAAAAGCGTCCAGAGCAAACTCTGCGAGGAGGAGGTGAAGCTGGCCTCCATCACACAGGAACACCAGCAAGAGTAAGAGCCCCTGAATTTATCCACTCTTCAGCTCTGATTCTGCAGAGTTGAGGTGTCGGGGTGTGTGTGTGTGTGTTGAGGTTTTCTCCATTGAAAGCAGTGAAGCCCTCTTAAAGTGGGAGGCTTTCTTTTTGTAATGATTTGGACCGAAGAGGCCTTAGACGCTAGCAACCGACGACTGATTAGACCCGCCCGTTGCTGCAATGTGTCGATGTTGGTTCTGCTTTCAGGATGGAGAAGATGAACACGGTGCTGAGTGTGAAGGAGGAGTCTCTGAGGAAGTTGAAGCAGGACCTGAGATCACAGAGTCAAGGCGAGGAGTCGTGTAAGTCGGTCTGCAGTGAATCGGAACCAGAGGTTTACCAACGATTGTATCCAGGGATCATTGGAAACGCGTTGCTTTTTGTTCTCCGTCTAGTCCTCACAGGGAAGGAGCTTCACGCTCGACTAACCAACCCCAGAGGAACGATGATCCAGAGCAGCATTCTGCTGGAGAAGACCAAGCTGGAAGAAGAGGTGAAACAGCTCCGGCTCCGGATCACTGAGCTGGAAAGGTAACGGGATCCAGTTTGGTTTTTATGTCCATGTGTGCTGTAGACAAAGTCAGAAAGCGGGTTGGTTTGGATCACATCCAAGCACTTTAAGACGGCCTAAGTGGAGTTGGGATTTCTGCCTTAAGATTGATTTGCCTCTAAACAAGATGTCAGTCCATCCAGTTTGTTTGTACGGCACATTTCAGCAACAATTCAAAGTGCTTTACGTCATAAAAACACGATGAATGTAAGCAGTTGTCGTAGAAGAAGAATAAACTGCACCAGTGCTGTTGATTGTGATGCTGGGAAAGTTCAGGCTTCTGACCTCTAACCTTTCTCTCATCAGCTTGGTTTCCTGCCAGCAGGAGGAGACCACTAAGTGGAAGAACAGAGCAATCAGGAAGTGCAAAACTGAGCAGGACAGGCAGGCCTCCCCCTGTACGCCTAAGAAGAGGGTCCTGTGTCCCACCTCAGACTGCACCTTGTTGTTCAGCCCCACTAAAAGAACTTACCTTCCTCCTAAGAAAGCCCTGGATTCTCCTCGGAAACCTCTGGTCAGTGCAGCCTCACTGCTGGACTCCCCCAAAAGCAGCTTTTTCAATGCAGGTGAAGGTTCAGAGCTGCTGACCAGAAACTGTCCCACCCAGTTCTTTGATAACTCCAACCTCGGAATCAAACCAGGTAGGTTCTTAGTTCTAATATCCCACTGTGCCGCTTCCAAATTCCGAAGTAGGAGTCTGGATTTCAATCTGCTTGTGAAGTCTGCTGTCTGATCTGCTGGTTCAGTTTTTGTGAAAATGTCTTATGATTCTTATTTTATTATCTCTTTGCAGAAGAAGCAACTGCTGAAAAACCGGACTTCTGGAACGATGACAACTGCAAGACCCAGTGAAATAAATTTTAATGTCTTTTGAATGTGTAGCAAAAAAATTCTAAATACAGTTTTAAATAAAGTGTGATTAATGCTAAGAAACGCTGTCGAGTTTTACCTCTGGTTTTCATGTGTGACCTACATTAGGGGCAGGCGACATGATTAGTATAATACCAGACATTGGGGCATTTATGAGAAAATCTTTACATGGGAGCAAGGTGGGAACAAGGGGTTGTATATGGTAGTTTCTCATATGGGGGCGGAGCTCAGAGGCACTTAGGGCAAAGGATGAAGTTCCCTCGGCTCACACCCTCCAGCCCTCAGGCACGTGACATACTTGGAAGCAGATTTGAGTAAAGTTTGTTCTTGTTGAACAAGTGACTGAATTTAAACTTCAAAACCCCATTAAACGAAGATTCCTGAAATGACATAATTATGGAAGACATTTTTTATTTATTTATTTTTGGATGCATTTTAAAAAATGTTTTACGATATTCATATCAACATCGTAACAAAACACAAGGAAAATCCTGCATGTCATAAAATAAACTTTTACAACTTTTAGAACGAGCGATTTTTGTGGCTCTTAAGCGCGTAAAACTTTGAATCACAGCTAAAATGTGTGGAATCTCCCTTTTCCAGCGTGTGTTACCTCGTTCTGCCGCTAGATGTCACTGCCCCCCTCGGTACCGGCATGCGGCGGCATGCAGCAGCAGCAGCCCGGTCACGGGGACTCCTGACAGGGACTCCCGCCGCTCCCCCCTCTGTATATTTCCGCCTATCCGGTGTTTCCAGGAATCATTCATCTCCGCCAGAGCCGCGGCTCGGTCTGTCCCGACACCAGCCCGACGTCCGTCCACTCGCCTGTCCACCAGTCTGTCTCCAGCTGCGCGTCGTGTCCGGATCTCCATCTCAGAAGGTCAAACGTCCCTTTCATCCACGGAGCCAACTTTTCCTCCTCGATCCGCGGGGATCGTTTTCTCCAGTCCGGTGAGTCTGTTGTTTCTTGGAGGTGATGGAGGTGATTTTGGAGGTGATGGAGGTGGCGGCGCCGCATTGCTGAGGAGCGGAGCCGAGCCGAGCCGAGGAGGTTGAACGTTTTACCCGAAGTGAGCCCTCTCTGAGATCAAAGATCGTCGCGGAGCAAAACAGACCACAGCCGTTTCCATGGCAAAGCTTTAACGTTTGATGATAAATAATGTCGCTAAAATAAAACCGACAGATGAAATGAACTGCATCGAGAGCAGAGACAGATTCAGGGAGTCTGTTCTCATTTTCCCATGCAGTTATTTTTCTTGCACATTTCGTGATGGACTAAAAATGTGTACCGGTTACTGAACTCAGACTAGTCCAAAAACATTTTATTTATTTATTTTTTTTTATCCGAATATCCAGGATCCAGGAGGTACTAATTGGCATTGAAGAGCGCCCCCTAGTGTTGCATAACCTGAGTGGAATCAGTGAGTTACTGCACAGCTGTCTGCCACACTGACCAGTCCAGGAAGGATCTGGGTTCGGCCTCAGGAACCATACAGACCGATTTGGACTGGGTTCAGCTTGTGACTCATGTCAGCAAAATAAATAAATAAATAAATAGATAGATAAATAAAAAGAAGGGATCACAATGAGAACTTCAGTTCCCATGACTGGTATTTGGGGAAAAAAAACAACAATGTGCTGAAAGTGTATGAATCCTCACTATTACAATGTGATGCCTGCAAACAACAATTTTTTTAAATTTTTTTTAATATATATATTTATATATTCTGGTCATGTTGGGAAAAAAAAAACCCTCCACATTTTTGCAACTCTTGTTTTCTTTATTGAGCAGGAAATGCTTTTCAATATTACATGTGACGTAGACTGTTTATGCAACAAGTCAACAAAAATCTTTGCAGCAACAGGTGCAAACATGAGATGTGAACTTCAGCCAGAGGAGACATCTGAGACTTATTGTTAGTGTCGCTGCTGAGAAAAAGTATTTCCATTGCAGTTTTGCAAAATGCTCCAATTTCATATGACCGAGAAACCAAATCTTATTGAAAACCTTGAATTTTACCCAAATAATTGTTGCACATTTCCAGTAAGTACATTTATTTTTTGCACTTCCAATTTGCACCGTTTTTATGGCCAATGAAAAAAAAAATGCAGCTAATAACTTAATTGCCCTTCAGGAACAAGGTGGCTTTCACAAAGTCCACAGCTCCAAAGCAAGTTCAAAAGGCAGAAAGTCAGGAGAAATCTGTAAGCAGCAGTTTGGAGACCAAATAAACTGGCACTCCACTCAGGAGTATAAAAAGCCCAATGGAGAACGGAGGCTGTAATCAGCCTCAGTGAAACCTCACAGATTTCTTCTGCTGTTTTGAGACGCTAACTTAGAACGAGCCCCGACTAATCCGATCAGTAGCTTTTAGAACATCACACTTTTTTGCTGTTTACATAAGAAGCTTATATTAGCCAGTTATTTAGACAAGCTAAAGTAGCGAGCTAATTGTTGGCTATTTTGCAAAGATGCAGCTTGAAACTCAGCGGATGTACGTCGTTCTCAGGTTTCTAGGCTCAACCCAGGCTGAAGTTGTATTCATTTTTATTTATTTTCGTCATGTTGCTCTTAAATCATAGAGAAAGTATTTTTGGCGGTTTTGAAACCCTGCTTTCTGCAGCAGGTGTACAGTGTCGCACGTAGTAAATTGATGCCGGTTTTAGTCTTTCAGCAAACACAGAGCCTGGTTCAGACTGGGTTCAGTTGACCATCTTTTTTTTTTTTTTTTTAACTTACAGTAAGTAGTAGGTCCGTTCTACCACTAAGAAGACTACAAAGCTACAAATTTCACCAAAAAAAACCCCAACTTAGTTTAACCTTCCTAAGACGTAGGAAGCCTTTCTCCTCTCTCTTTCCTCCTCCTGCTCTGAGCTTCCCTGTGTGTATTTTGGTGACAGGCGTGTGGTTTGCTGTCTTTCTATAGCCGGTGGTGCAGGAGATCTCCTCCCATGGTTTGGACCTCTACGGTCTGTAATCTCTGAAAGCCACAGCACCACCACCCAGATTCATTTCTCAAAGTTAAACTGAGACAAAACCCAGCTGGGCACTAGGAGGGGGCGTAAAAAAAAAAAAAAAAAAAAAAAAGAACGAAAACATACACGTGTGCCCTATTTTGCCCATTTGGATGTGGAGCACAGTTCCATGTGGCGCAAAAACAGCAAACTTGCACATCCTGGATAAGACATTGGGTTCTTTTTTTTTTTTTTTTGACATGTTTTTCTAAAAACATTTTTCTCTCCAAAGTTTTTGACAATATTTTTAGTCAAAGCCATAATGACTGTACTGGATATTAAGATGATTTCATGACCAAATATGACAAATTGAAATGAATAAGGTAGAATAAATATATATTTTTAAATACCTGAGTTTGAATTGATTTTTTATTTTTATTTTTTTTTAAATCAAGTCTCTACATTCATGAGCTGCCCAAGATTGCCTTAAAATACTTTTATTCTTCACAGTTTTCTTTAAATAAAACACAACAGAGCTGACCATATCACTGCACCAAGAACCACCGAAGACACAAAAACCCCTCAGAAAGACCCAAAATGTTGTGGTGTCGGATTTGAACGGTTGAAGGATTTCTCTTTCTTTGGCAAAAGAGCACGATCCATTTAACGAGCCACCGACCCGCGCCAGAGTCGACAACAGACAGTTTCTCATTCGGAGTTTCCTGAGCATGGAACTAGATTTTCAACGTCACAATCTTTGGAAGCGCATTGTCTTGACTCTGGCTTGGTGTCAAGTCTCTTTATCATCATAAAAAAATATATATATAAAAAAAAAAAACATGTCGTAAAAGTGTACTAGGTTTTGCTCTTTGCGGATACTTTGATCCCACTCTTCATGGAGGAGTGAGCCCACTTCGTGGATGAGATAGAAACCTGAACATTGATCAGATGGCGTTCGGAAGGAGTGGAACGGCTCAGCTGTTCTTTTGATAAATGATTCCTCAGATGTTCCAAAGAACCAGAATCGATCTTAAAGGCTCATTCTGCATGTCTTGCAGAATTCCATCCTGCTGTTTCTCCGACTTTATTCGCTCTCACTCCCTCGTTCTGCCGACGTGGGTCCTGCAGTGCACCGGCGGCAACAGGACTCTCAAAGTCTGATCCTATTTATCCCACTTGGATAAATCAAATTCAGCAAGCCTCCTGTCACAAACCATTATTTGGACGTGTTCTGCAAGCGAGTTTTAACTGGAGACCTTTGACCCCCGCCCCCAGAGTTTTTGTTGCGCTCCGTATTTCTGCGTACGAGCGTACTCTGTTTGCGTGCCACGTCCTGTTGCTCCCGATACCCAACGCTTTTGATTCCGCCGTCCCGAATGTCTTCTCCTGACTCCTGAGTTGAGTTGAACGGAGCCTGTCCTGGCGCGCCCGGCCCCGGCCTGGATGGAGCTGCGATAAAGTGGATAATGATCACCCTGTCTGACACGCGAAGGGTGGCAAACAAAAACGCCACTGTTTCCCCCCCCAAAAAAAATGCTTCAGCAAAGGACATGGTTATTGTTTTGACTCTACCTGAGTTTACAACAATGTCTCATTTTTCTTTGCCCCTCCTTTTATTATTTTTATTTTTCATAAACTTCTCGTTCTTTTGAGCAGAATCTGGCCTCGAGAGCTAAAATAGGAAAATCCTGGCGTGACGTTGGCATCAGTCTCTCCTTTGGGGGCCGTGGATGGAAAACGGTGAGGAAGAGGCGACGGGAGACGCCGCGCGTGCATCTCCTCTCCTCTTCCCCCAAAAGGTGATTCCCTGCTGCAGCGCGGGGGGAGCCCAGGATCCCGGCCGTCGCCGCACTTCGTCTGGTCCGTTGCAGGAGAGCTGAAGCAGAAGCCGAACAGGAGAGCAAAAAGAGCATCGGTTCCGTTTGAAAGTCGTTTCGAGAGCTTTAATGTGGAAAACCGAGCATTATGATGCAAAAGTCCCAGAACCTGGTGCGGACGGCGAAACGGTTTTCTCTCCACTGTTTGTGTTTTGAGTCGTTGGGAGAGAAGTCCTGCTGAGGTTTACAGCGAAACAGGATATCAGAACTAAATATTAGTGTTGTTATGGTTACATTGTTACTTTGCCATCATAAACCCAGTAGAGAGAGAGACATGGAGACGTCCTTGCTGGCATGTGAAAAACTTGAGACGGCATTAAATACAGTTTTCAGCTCTTAATAAGAAACGTTCAAATACCAACGTCTCAATCTTTTTGTGCTGGGTTAATTACACTTATATAAGACGGCTTGATGGCTAAAATCAAACCGTTCTAAAGGTCTTTATTTTTGTAACAATACTGAGAAATTCAAGTGATCACCCTAACCCCCTAACCCTAAACAATCAAAATTATGTCAAATGTCCACATATCTTAGTATGTGGGGAAAAACCCCCCCCAAAAAACAGACTTATTGCATATTTTCAACCAATCCGTATATGGAGATCAGTGGATTGCTTCATATGTCATAACAACATGCAGCTGCTTGTAGAGGCTCTCCTCATGTTTTCACATGGCCACAGATGACGGACAAATGACACACCATAATCAAGGCGTATGGCGGTCGATGCACTGTGTGTGTTTGTGAAGCAGGAGGAGGGAAAAAAAAAAAACCCTGGAAACTTGCCACTTCATAACTTCAGCCGGTTTGAAGAACAGATTTCTGGCAGCGACTTTCACCCAAACATATTTCAAAGGTTTTTATTTTTCCGGGCAGAGATGCTGGAATCTGACTGAAGTTTGCTCTCGTTAACTTACTGCATCTCATTGGGCCAAGACTGTAATGAGTAAAAACACGGCTTTATTTTTCCCCAACAGCAATTGATGTCATGAGATTTTTGTTAGATGGGAAATTTTCTGCCTCCTGCCATCTTTTTTTTTTTTTTTTTTTTTTGTGTCCGTGTGTTTTGCTGTTGTACGTGACATGATTAGACTTTGAACTGCTCGCTCGTTGCTGCCTGGCGTTATAATTTCATTCAGAAATGTTACTTTATTTAGGCCGTTTGGATTGGCTATCCAGTGCTTAGCAAAAAGTATTTTTGTCCCTTTTACAGTTTGGCTGCACCAATGAGAAGCCTCAGAACATCGAGTCCTTGAAGCGTGAGTCGTTTTAAAATGAGCTTCCGTTCTGAATAGTACATGTGTACATTGGGATCAAGGCTGTGGAGTCCAGTGCTCCATTCTGTCCATTATTTTTCTTTTATAATTAATAACCAAGTAACTGAATGAAGCGTCGTTGCTCTTCCAGGGCCCTCGGGTAGTTAGATAAATATTTCCCGAGTTATTCAGAAAGTAGGGCAACTCATCGGTTTTGTTTTGTTTTTTATTTTTTTTAGGACATGTGGAATAGTTAAAGATTTGAAGACATTTGCAGCAGGTACAAAATGTCATTCTGTCAGTGGTGCTGCGGTTGATGCTGGGAGTGGATCCCAAACAAAACCAGATGGCGCTCCGGGCCCCAAGCAGCCTCAGACCGGCCCTGTTTACACGGCAATGTTACGGGACGTCTCCTCCGTCCCACCAGGCCTGGACAACAGGAGGGACACTCTTGGTTTGTGGGTTTTACGTCAGCGCTGTGAAGCATCAAGTGAGAATTTTATCACATGACCTGATGATTTTGAGTTGGGTTCATTTCTGAATTAGAGCACGTTGTAAAGGTCACTTTAATGTGCAACTATTGAACCAATCTAGGTTTTATTGAGCCTCTATTAGCAGAAGGATTCAGTTTGGTTGTTTGATCAGAGGACTGGCTGCCAGCTGCATGTGCTCCAATCGGTACCAGCGACACCTGGACTCGTCATCTTATTTGGGCGAAGTGACTTATCTGGAAGGCGCATTAGTTTTCCTCTGGAGTATCGATTTTTGATCAGACTGCCATCAGTGTTTGTTTTCTTGTTAAAAAAAAAAAAGAAAACAGGAGAAAAAACAGGCTGGTTTGAGGAAAGAGGCTCTGATTTAATCATCTGGGGAGAAAACTTCACAGCAGCTTGTTTTCTCATCAAACAGACTGGTGCTTAGTTGTTTCAACAGGCTGCTCTTGTGTTTTCCTTCTCAAAAGGCAATTTAAGCTCCGTCCGCGTTTCTTCATATCACGAGGATTGTGGCTTCTACCTCCGGTCGTGGAGGAGAGACGCCGTTTCTCTGTGAAGCTCAACGTAAATCTTGGAACGTGTTAAAAGTGTCATCTGGTAATAAGGGAGGAAGTCCGTCACCAAGAAAACGGATGAACAAACGGCTCCTTCGGTCTCTTGTGATCGCGCCATTGCGTGGATTCATGCAAAACTTCCCAAGAGAGCAACTAGAAACGTTGGGTTTAAGTCACGCTGCCTCCCACCTGCAGGTGGCAGTATTTTGTATTTCCTCTATGCTGCTGCCTCAGCCTAATTCAAGTAAAGTTCTAACCCATAATCGGTCAAATTATGTGGCTGTATAAATTCTTCCAAGGACATAAATTAGCCTGTCCAGACTTTTAATCATCTTTTCCCCAAATTTCGAGTTTGATCAAACATACAGTTGTGATAAAATGTCAGAGGAGGTCAACTCCAGTGGGGAAGGATTGAGGGAAAAACAAAAAAATAATATTCTTTACTGGAACAGCATAAACAATGTGTCCATTGTTGCCTTATGGTGGTTTAAAATAGAAGAAAAACCTTAAAGTCTCTCCGTTTCCTGCAGAGCTGTCGCCTGTGTGAGAACTTAAATCTATTTTTCACCTAAACGACTAAAGGTAATTTCACCCTCATTTTTTTTTTTGCCAAATTTCAGAATAAAAAGCAACAATCATCGCTTATCTGGAAACACAAAGGACAATTGGCCAATCAAATCCGTCTCCCGGAAACCGTTTTCTCCAAACGCCGCTGTATTCAGACGCCTTGACTCATCGAGGGGTTGGTCAGCCGTTGAAACGTGAACAAAGCGCTCACGTCAAGAAACTAAAATTGAAGAATCCCAATCATTTCTGGGGCGCTTAAATGCGACGGGGTTTAAGCAGAACCAACAGCTCCGTAATGGAGCTGTTGGTTCTGTAATGGAGTCGCTCAAGCTGTCATTCTTCTCATCTCCTCAGCTGCCGTTTCCTCCCGGCCGGATCGGAGGATGGTTGGCTGAAGTCTGGACTCACTGATCGGCCGGCTGAGCGTCGCTGGTGGCAACTGCTGTCATGGCCAAGAGCCCCGAGGTGAAGCTGGCTGTGTTCGGCAAGGCCGGGGTGGGCAAGTCAGGTAAACCTGCATCATTTGGTTTGCAGAATCTTCATAGTTGATTTTATTTGTTGTTTCTGCTGTTTGTTCTAGCTCGTCTTTCCAGAAAGGCAAATATGTCTGTTTAGAAACATCTCAAGACACTGGACCATTGGAATTCCAGTGACTCTAACCAGATTTTACATTTTTGTATACAAATATTACGCAAAAGTCATCATAGAGTATCCTAACTCTATAGAGTATTGCACTCTCAGTACACAGGACTTTAAATTGGAGGTACATGCTGACATCTGTTTCTCTACGCCTACATAAATAAATAAAAGTTTCAGTCCAGTCAACAGTTTGAGGGCTGATGGCTGCTTGTTCACTCGTTACATATTTTCATCTGCCTCGTTTTGATGACCAGTGTTGTTGCGCCTTTTCCGTCAGCGCATACCCCGTCCATTATTACAATAGGTGGTGGTTTACAGTCCCTCTGTTCATGCCTTCAGCTCATTCTCAGCCGCGTTCCTCCGTAAGCCGAGGCAAGCGCAGCCTCCGCTGGCGCTCTGTACGTTTCCTCGGCTGTTACGTGCTCCGTATGTTTTCCTGGCAGCTGAAGAGACGGATTGCTCCTGCGTGGAAATCGGATGACAAAAAACATGCTTCTGGATTCCTTCCACCCCGGAGGAGGCCGTTAAAATGTCAGAGGAGGTCAACTGCAGTGCAGTCCTCAAAAGCGTAATCACAGAGCGAGAGAGAGAGGCTGTAAAACACGGCCGTCACAGCGAACGCTGTCAAACGTCGAGTTCGCCCAAGATTTTCAGACGGAGCTTTCCTCTGCAATCGAAGCCTGATTGAGTCGAGTTCCTTCCCCAGAAAACCTGTCGGTTCTCCCAACAGCCTGCCTCTGCCTTAATTCATCAGCACATACAGACAGGAGGCAGTGAAAACAGGGAGGAAGTGGAAGGTGATCCAGCTTTGCCCCTTGCTGCAGTAAACAGCCCATTTTCCTTCGTAAAGGACGCCCAGTGGACGTTATTGAATTTGAAGGGCTGATAAATCATTCTTAACGCAGATCTAATTTCATAACTCCCAACATCACAGAAAGAGGAAGAAGAAGAAGAAAACACGAGTGTCTGTTTTTGTTGGCTGATGTATCCCCTTCTTTCCTTCACCGGTCATCATCGCAGAGGGACTTCATGGCCTCCCGGTCGGCCATCCAATGAAATGCAGGAAATGTATCCAATTCATCACATCTACAGTCTGGCTGCACCGCGCCACAAATATCTACCATGAAGGAAATTAGCCTCAAATGTTCACGACTGTAATATAAGCTGCAAAACTATATTAACTCAGTGTTTCCACCAGTGCATCGTAAGCGAGTCTTCACTTTCTCCTGCCAGGCTAATCATCGTGTCTTTGGCGTAACGGTTGAAAGTGCCATGGCGACATGTTATGGTCTTCACTTGAACTCAAAGTTGCGTCTCTGCTCTTTAATCATGGGAGCCCTGTGCCGACCGCCTGTCTCTGCCAGTCTACACGCTAACAGCTTCACCAAATGAAGCGCCACGTCCTGAATGAAGGATCCAAACACGTTGGAAGCTTTCGTTTTCCAAAGAGGCCGCAGGCTCAGCCAGCTGACCGACGAGAGCGCGTGCCGCCGAGCCGACGTCGTTGACTAATGTCAGCATGTTGCAAGTGCCATCCAATGTGTGTAATTCTTCATGTCTCACACACACTTAATGTGTGTTCTGGCAGAACCTTAACTCTGCATTGGTACTTGTTTTTTTTTTTGTTTTTTTTTTATGCTTGCCCTTTTTAAGACGATAGTCGGTGTCCAATACCACATAACTACAACGTTATGTTTTTAATCTGTTAACTGTTAGTTTTTAAACGCAGAGGACGGCTGGAGGACTACCATTTCTGGGGGAAACCCTGCTACTGTTTCAGCGAATGTCATGAAACAAACACCAACGCTGTACGGTACTTGATGTTCTGTTAAATAAAACTATTATTTGCAGAACACGCAGCTCTGCTGTTACCCAACTCTTCCCTTAGACTCCCTTTCCTCCATTTCACGTAGGAAAGTGGAACCCAGCAGTTTGAAAGCCAGCGTTCCCGACACTTGATGCTCCATGCGGCCCCAGTGATCTCCTCAGCAACAAGCCGCTCTCCTCTAAACATAGGCCTTTAATGGAAGCCTACAGATGCTAATGAATTTGTTTTGTCCTCAGCCTGCAAACATGTGGATTCAGGCAGTAAATTACTCTCCCGCTTCGTGAACAATGCAGCGGAGAGGGAAAAACAAAGCTGATTCACATGTTGTTTTGTCGGAGGGAGAGCGCCGATCCCTCGGTTTGCATGTGCCGCTGTGGGTCACAGATTCCACTGAAGATGCTTTTAGCGCCTCAGAGGACTCGACGCTAAAGGTAATTGCAACGCTTTCGGAAATTTAGCTGCCTGTGGGGGGGAAAAAAAAAAAAAACGTACCACCGCTGGTGTTAAACAGCCCTCATTAATGGGCCTTTTGTCATTGCACTGACCTCAGACAGCACGACCATGTGGCGCCAGTGGTTTCTTCTTTCACTGCTTGGAGATCATCTCTAATCGTCGGCTTCATACCTGCAGGGTGTTTGGGTCTCGCTGGGGGTTTTCCAGGCCTGCTGGGTCTGCGCTGACCTGCACTAATACAGAGCAGAGTGTATTAGCCCCCGTGTGGCTTCTGTTGGCAGCTTACCGATTCTCACTTTATTGACTCAGCAGTGGAAAGTGAGCAGAGGAAACAAGAAACATTCAACCAATTAGGATCCTCCGTCTTTGGCTTCGGTTCGTGTCCGTCGATGGCTGTGAAACTGTATTTTTGCCCCCTCGAAGATTCCGTCGGCCTTTTTCTTATTTTTTGTCACACTTAAACGCCTTGCATCGTTAAGCAAATGTTATTATCTGACAGCATAGCTGTTAAAAAGTTGGGTGGGGGGTAAATCTGTAAATACCAAGTGAGAATGTAATTATCTCTGAACCGAAGAACTTAATTGGCAAACAACGTGTTTCCATCCATGTTTATGCACATTTTGAAACTTCGCATTAGAAGAGGTTGATGGAAATGGGAAGTCCCTAAAAAACTTTAGCAATTTTGCAAAAAGAAAAAGAAGGAATAAGTTTTTTTTTTGCAACCTCTACTTCCTATTTATTATTATTATTATTATTATTTGAAACGTTTGCATCTAAATTTGCGTGACAGTCATGTGGAAGCGTAGCTACCGGGTCTGGTTTCCGTTCTGGTTGGATGCCATAAACGCTGACGTTACGGGTGCTGCGTTCCCACCGTCCCTGTTAGGGTAGGGTAGGGATGTGAACGCACAATCGAACCAAAGAAACCAACAGATTCCACTTTGGCTCAGGCGGTTTGAACGCCACGCGGACCAGCTGCCGCTCCAGAAGCAGGAGGCGGACTACGTCTTCTTTCACAGCCACTGCGGAATGTTTTTAGGTTGAGATTTGAGCCGTTGCTTTGTTCCACCATGTTGTTTAAGAGATTTCTTTATCCCGGAGGTCTGAAATAATCCAGCCTGGGCGAAACTGAGAGCAGCCTTACGAGATCTGTGATTGGTTGGTTTGGACATAACCTCAATTTAATAAACAAATACATCATTTGCTGCGATTATCTTTGACATTCTAAATCATGGGATACTACAAACCATTTAAGTGAAAATGATCAATCTGTTTGGAGGCAAATGCTTTCTGCGATTTAAAATGGTCCACCAAAACTTGTTTCCTTTAGAAACAAAAATGGTCAAATTCTCTTACACGTTCTACCTCCACTCCTCCACTGACAGCGAAAAAAAGAGCAGAGCAATGCGACAACAAAAAGGAGAGCAACAACAATGGACTGAGCCAGCATGCGTCTGCCGGTGAAATACAGTGTTTGCTTTCTCTGGTGGTAGGAGTGAACTGTGACTCAGCTGGATGTTCAACGTAAACAGTAATTCAGAGGCCAGACAAGAGAAACAAAGCAGCAAAAACAAGTCGTGACGCACAACGATCGAGATTATTGCCATCACCGCTTCTATGTTCAAATTTGTTCCAAAAACACCCCACCAAGTGAGGTTGCGGCACTCGACTTGCGTGCCTTAAATTGAAACGGAAGACTGCGCCTGAGTTGTTACACATCGGAGTCCACAGCCAAACCAGTCCTCTCAGATCACCAGTCAAGGACGTTAAATTTTGTCTCCGGAATCCCGCGGCGTTCCAACGGTGGCGTTGGGGTGTCGTCCATAACGGCGGGGTTTCTTCCAATTCAATGCCAGAGGAAGTTAATTCCTTCACTACTTTCGTACTTCGTTTCTCTCCATCCTCCCCCGCCTTCCGCTCTCCTGCTTGCTGATCTGCCGCCTGCAGCTTCCCGTCCTCCTCAGAAAGGAACACAGTGTCTTCGACGTTCATGTTTCCTGTTTAAACTTTTCGGAGGCTGCGTGCCCGACCCAGGCCTCCTGCGTCTTTCTGTTCACCTGTTCACACACACACACACAGAGTTGGCTAAAACATGGTTCTGCCAGAAATAGGATGTTCACCCAGACCTGAAGGCTAACCATGGTTTCTTGCTCTGACTCAGTCCAAAGCCTTATCAACCCGTTTTCTCCTGACACGTTTCGTAAAGTGTGGGTCCGTTAATGGAGGAGATCGCGTCACAAGCAGGCGGCGGGGCGGTTGTGCCGCTTTCACCTTCTGAACCGTTAAGAGTCCACTTCTGACTCGCCTCACTTTATTTATACTTTATTGTCCGTTTCTCATTCATGCCGTCTGAAGGCTGCCTGTTCCTGCCCGGTGTGTGAATCATCAGTTACTTTCTGTTCTCCTTCTAAAAACCTAATAATAGGAACATCATCATCACAGCTTTTGAAATGTTGCTCTCTGGTATAACGTTGCTTGGACATTAAAAGGCATTTGAAGAACCTGACCAATATTCAAACTCTCTGCTCACCTGTGGTGGTTCTGCGTTAAGAACCACCGATGGAAACGTTTGTGGTCCACGTCAGAGTTTGATTGCGCGTTCTCACCTCCACAAAGGAAAAACCCAAGTCTAGAGACATTAGCAGGAAAGGGAATGTTTAATAAATGATAAACAAAGACAACTTACAGACTTCAGGAAGCCTCAGATTTGGGGCTAGGAATGGGGAATTGTCAGAACTGTCTGTCTGTTCTGACAATTTCTCACAATTTCCCAATCTCCAGGTTGTATTAAAATACTGAGCTAGAGGTGGGCGTGGCCAGAAGAGCTAATCACAGGTGAGGAGATGCAGCTGGGGAAGGGAGCTGCATGTTCTTTCCCCTCACAGGGGGGGAGAAACCTCAAGCTGACACGAAAACCTCAAACACTAAAAATCAGGAAACAAAGAAAAATGTCAAAATGATCAGAACGGAACATAAACGAAAGTAAAAGTCCAAACACCTGCAGCTCATAACAGATTCTTCTAGGTCATTTATAACTGTACAGGTTTTGATACCTTGTATTTCAACTGTGTTTTTCTTCTTTTACTTTGGTTTTTGTTATTTTAGCTTACTTTACTTTCATTTGTAACTTTTGCTGATGAAACAATGAAATTACCCCACTTTGACCATATGAAGGATTATTCTACTACATTCATATTTATTCATATATATATGTTTGCTCCATTAGACATGGCCTGTAAAGGTTTCTCACTGCTCTGCAGTCTGAAAACTCATATCAGCTCCTTTGTCTCTGAGCCGCTGGTTGTCCAGAGGACGCCACCTCCGTCTGTAATCGGAGAGCAGATCGCTCGCTAAGGTGTGGTTTCAACATTTCAGCCCTAATCTAACCCCGCCTTTATGAGTGGCTCTGTGGCGCTTTTGTTGGAGGCCAAATTAAAGGGATGAAAAGGTTGTTTGGATCCTCACGCCCTTCCTGCCGAAACCCCAAGAGTGACAGCTTTTGTCCTTCTGCGTGTCCAGAGGCGGGACCCAAAGAGCCTCGGCGGCGTCCTGTTTTTGAAAGCCCGCGGGGCCCCGAGGACAATCGGTCCCACCCCGGCTCGTCCGCGTGAGTTTATGAGCTCACCCGAACTAAACCTGGGGGGGGAGGGGGGAGTTTATCTGACCTTTACTGTCATTCAACATGAACTCGATATGTACCGTTGTGTTGACACAAAGGCATTTCAGCCTTCAAAGTGCGTCCAGACAAAAGCTTTTAAAGGGTGAGGTATTGTGTTTGTCGGCTCTTTGTGCCATTGATGGGATATCTCAGTCTCCTAAAAGCACTAAAAAAAAAAAAAAAGTACTTCACTTAGTATTTAGAACCTTTCTGGTTTCTGGTATATTTGACATTTCAGCTGCTACAGAAAATAATAATAAAAGAAATGAGTTTGACTTTATCAATGCACAATCATCATATAATTAGATGTGACAAAGAAGCCACCAAAGCTAGTTCAGCTGCTTCGCTAAATCATGTTCATAACCAATAATGTCTATAATATCATGAAGTTGGGGGTGGGGGGGCAAACCTGGTCCTCAATGAGCATTTGCACTGATTTCACCCTCCGTCTCATTAGAGGAAATTGTGTCTCCAGCCCACTAACGAGTTTAGAGGCAGGGAGAAGAAAGTGATGAGTCATGCTCTGATAATCAGCCAGCTGGAACCGGAGCTGGAGGCCGACGGAGATGATGAGATTTGTTCGGTGTTTTGGAAATGATGCATCTTACTTTAATTTGCTGCATTGTTATCCCTTTGTTGTCATCTTGATGTCAGGGGGAAATCGAATTGAAATGGGTAGAGTATCACTGTGGTGTCGGTTAACACCCCCATTCTTATGCATGCTTATTAAATATACATGTAAAAATTGACAAAGCGACAGTGATTCCTAAGTTTAACGATGCATATTTGTGTCTCTTTACTTGCTCAGTAGAACAACATAAAGCGCAGTGAACACTTAACAAATTTAAATATATCGTATATTTACAAACATATATAGTTAAGCTGAATGTCTCCACCAGGTTTAGAATGGAGGTCGTCTTTCAGTTTTGGCCAGTTTCTCCAGACTGGGGCTGATGTTTGCAGATATTGTTCTTGCACAGTAACGGCTCAGATTCCGTCTGCTTCCCTTTTGTCCACTTGGTTTCTGACCGAGCGAGGAAGTGCCGAGGATAAGCCCGGCGTCGCTGAAGGAACGCGGCGGACGGGGCCGCCGACTGTTTGCGTTCTGAGAGACGTTGTTTTTCTCCGTCACGTATCTGATTCCAGGCCAGCGTTGGGCCATAAATCCTCCTGATCCTCAGCTGACACAGAGTGAACTATTTGTCCTCGTCTGGCCCAGACGGCAACACCATTAATCGTGGGAGATGACATGTTTACTGTTGCCCTGTGTGTTATTGTTACACGGCTCACATTGGACTTCCCACATCCGTTGTTCGAAAGTCGGGTTCCTCAGAGGGAAAGCGGGGCGGAGAGCATGCTGATTGGTGAGCCATGATCTGATGTGGAATAGCAATGAAAGATGCATGGCTTGATTTCTATCTTATGTCTGGAAGTAAAAATAGGTTGGATTTTTTTTTTCTGCCCTTGCTCCACAGACTCCCACCTACCCCAGCGACAGATATCCATGCTTGTCCTTATCAGAAGGGCCTTATGTCCACCAGTCAGGTCTAGCGGGGCTCCATGCTTGTGGTTTGGGATCGAGATGTTTCCCCCCGGGAGAGAGAGCGCGAGCGAGCGGTGGTGACAGGAATTCTGGGAAAGTTGTGGGATTGGGAATCGTGGTCTGACTCACTGTTCAGGAAGTGGTGATTTTGTTGCTTTTGCGATTAAACTATCAACCAGCAATCAACAGTTCAGTTGAGTCTGTTTAACGTTCAAAAAGTTCAGCCTGCTATTTCCTTCGGAACTGAAGCGCGACAAGCTCGCGGCGCTGCGGCGATTCTGATCTTTCGCGTTGCCCTGCCTGCTCCAGCTCCGCTCTTCCTGCTGATGAATTCACACATCAAGCTGCAGTCTGCAAACTTGCACCTCATGATATCCTGAGTGAGCAATTGTCCTTGACGCTCGCCAAAGCTGTCACCATGACTATCAGCTCTCCGAATGTTTCCTTTAGCAGCTGATTGGATTTCCTGAAAAAGCCTTCAATCAATAACCAGAGCAAGAGAAAATGTGATCCATAATCCTGCCTGTCTGATAAGAAGCGGAGCGGATATTGATCAGAGGAGACGGCTGGGCACATTAGGGTCTGCTGACCCGGTGATTAGTCTGGTACTGCCCATCTGTTTGACAGAGGTGGTACAAAAAATGAGGAGTTTTGGTTTGTTCATGCACGTACACTTTCCATTACTACTCTTTTCGAAAACAGCCAGGTTTCGCAATATTGTCTTCCCGTCATACTGACCAAGCAAAGCGGTTCACACCAATCGCATAAACACAAGGCACAGACATTCGCAGACCGATGCAACGCAGAGAACAATGGGTCCTTTGGGGTTCAGCGTCCACCACAGGGTCTCAAACTGCAGAGTCCTGCAACTTTTAAACGTGTCCCTGGACCTGCATGATTTCATTCAATGGCTGAACTGTCCTACTGTCATTAACAGATCTTTGTTAATGAACTCATATTGGAGTTTGATGTGCTGAAGCACAGAGACACCAAAACATTGCAGGACTCTGGCTCATCAGCAGGAGGAAGCTGGAGTCGAACCCACAGCTTTGATGCTACTGGACAACTACTACACCCACTGAGCCACGATTGTCACATGATCACAAGTGTCGTAGTTGTGTCTGGCCATCAGATTTCGCCATCTGCCTAAACGGTGAAAGACGGGCTTTACCTAAATTTTCCATTAGTATAGGGAGCCATGACACTATTGAATGTAGAAGAAATGCTAAGGACAGCTTCCCGTTTTGTCAAAAGTCCGTCGTGACTTATATTATCTCTGGAGGGTTCTGGTAAAGTCTTCTTGGCTCAGTAAGACGCACAACGCTTTGAGCAACAATCAATCGGGATTTCCCCAGGAGGTTTTCGACGACACGCAAAACTTTCTCAGCTTTGTGGTGGGAGTTTATTGGAGTTATAAGCACTACGTGTCCTGCCCTGGGCTGAAAATAGGGAAATGTAACGACAGCACATCAAAGACCTTGAGTGTGAGGGAACCACTGAGGCCTGGTCATCAAGAATGTGCTGACCTCAAACCAAGGCGCCAACCCCGTTATGGTGACAGCAATCTGATTCAATCGGCAACATTCTGATCGTAGAAGGGTGAGATTTGTCTTAGGATGGTCGTTTAGAGGAACCCCACAATGTGATTTAGCACAAAAATGCGAATAGCTTATGTTTATTTATTCTTTGGTCTTCACTCTTTTATTATTATTATTAATATTTCTCCTTACCCAAGCCATGGAAAAAAAAAAGTGTACGTAAAAGCAGCAGCTTATTACACTTTCACTAAAGCATCATTGAAATCGAAGCAGCAGAATCTCTCCCGCATGTTTTTCTAAAATATATCATTAAACTCCATCTATAGCGGTATTCAAAAACTGCATTTGCATTATTCTAGGAGTGAAAAACACAGTTTTGCTTCTCAGTCATTCCATTCCCGAATCCCTTTCGCTGAATCACAGGTAACGTGAGACATAACAAGGATCCGTTTTTGTCCCCTAATGCCTGGAATCATTAACGGAAAACTGCTTTTTAAAAAAAAAAAAAAAACTTTCTACCCACGTGACATAAACACTTGTGTGATCATGTGCAGAGCATAGTGTTAGAAGAGGGACAAGTCCTCATTTTGACTCGTGTTCTAATTCGTTTTTAAAGAGATTTTCTTCTAATTGTTGCCTTTGAATCGTCTGCCCCTCTGCCTCTCATTCTTTTCTGGCATTTTTCTGGTCCATCCAGTCCTCTCTGGCTCTTATCAGCACAACTTATTGTGTGACATGACCCAACATGACATTAATACAATAAGTACAGAACCTGAGTAGGGCAGCCTCTCTCTGGGAGAGTCTCTGAAAGGACATTTTTCTTACACGAAGGGACCAAAGAGCTGTGGGTGTCCGTCTGACGCCCTTAGAAAATCAATAGGGACCGTTCAATGAGTAACGCAGCGCCGGCCCAGAACAGAACCATAGGCGCCACTAATTGCTCCGGCTTTGTTTGCAATTAGTCCAGCGCTCAACCGCTAATGCGATTAGGTCACTTTTGATAAAGCAGGTTTTGGGGGAAACATGTCCCCCGGACGATGCGTTTGATGCTCGGTTCAGTCTCGGCACAGGCTGCAAAAGCGGCTCACGGCGGAAGAAAAGCTGGAGCACGAAATCGCAGCGAGTTTGTTTCGAACCGATACACTGTGATGCGTCGCGACGACAACACAAAGGAGACGTTTCTTCAACACAGTTTGTTCTGGAGAAACGACGCCAAGTGTTCAGACACGTTGAAGTGTTTATGAGGGGATTTTAACCCTCACACAGATGTGATGTGTAGGTTACAGTGGATTAAAAATCATAGCATCTCCACAATACTATCCACTTTCTGGCGTAATGTGACTCTGCAGACTACAATGTGCACACAGGGCCAGAAAACTGACAAATTGACCCAGATTTGTTTTGAATCGGTGATCAGATCAATACGTGAAACCAATCTTACCGCAACTGGTGAAGCCCTAATTTGATCTTTTACTGGATTACAATGTCGTAGGGAAGAAATCCCAATGAAAATGTGATGGTTGAACTGGGAACAAAAGAATCTGTTTGGTAGCAGCATCAACGGCGTGGGTTGGTTTTCCTAACAGAGGAACAGATGAATTGAGCATCAACGTGTCAACCCTGAGACACAACTGGACGTACGACACAAATCAAGTCGGATTAAGAAACGGATCAATCAGACAAGCGGTAACCTTTTGTGAACGGTTTTCAGATGTCTGGCATCAGTCAGGCAATAAAATATATATGTGAAAAAAATACAAGCAAGTCTACAAACTGGGCAAAGGCACCGACTGGAGCAACTTCTAACAATGTCCTCAACAAAGTTAGTTAGTTCACCAGGGATTCCATTTGGATAAAATTGCTTTTTTTTTGTTCTCGTTTCATCTCTCCATGTATTTGATAATGAACTAGAGCAGTATGTACACAGGTAGGGGATTTTCTTCCCTCAATATGTGTCCAAGTTGTGTCCATTTGTTTTCGAGTGGCGGTGAAAAGCAGGAGCCCCTAATGAGGAGAGGACAGGAGAGGAGAGGAGAGGACTTCACACCCCACTGATCGCTCCGTCTACCTGGAATCCAGGGCGCCGCCGCGCAAACTCAGACCGAAACAACGACCGAACAGCTTGACAAACGATCGGCTGCTCTTCGGCTTTTAGCGCATGAAAGCACGGGGAGCTGGAGGAGAACTGCAGACGAGATTTACTGGGGAACAGAATCAACAAGACAGGTGAGGAAAGGCACGGCCGAGTGCTGGACCCGTTTGGATAGTGAGACGGGCCTTTCCTCGCAGCTTTGGCACATCCTGATCGGCGGCCGGCCCCGGCTCCCCTGCTCTCAAATCACCACGGCTTGACTCCTTTAGGAGCGTAATGAATCGTGACACAGACACTCCGGCTTACACAACCGTTTTTCTTCCTTGTCCTTTCTGCGGCTAATTGGAAAACAGGCCCGGCTAAGATGGATCTTTGGTCACAGTTCAAAGAGAGCTTTCAGGAGTAATGCTGCCTCTCATCGTCCCCCTCCAAATGGGCCGAGTTTACACGAGGACACAGATACTCACTTGGACCACCCAGCCCATCATAAAACACTTGAGGACATGGCGGCTCTCACAGGGAACTGCAGCTTTGCATGTGGATCATTTACGTAGAAACGAGTTGCAGATGAGAAGAAGTGGTTTTCAACATTACCAACTCTTAAAGCGAGCAGGAAATTGTGCGCGAGAGCATTTGACCATACCCAATCCACCAAACTGGAATCAAGGTATATACTGTGGTTGTAAAAACTCTGGAGCTCGCTATAAAGGAGGAGAATTACCATTTAAATTTTCTTAGCCGTGTACCACCTTTTGGACTTTTGGTCCGGTTACTGGTGTCGCGGTCGACCAAGGTTTTGGAGTTACGACGTGAAAACGGCCAAATTTTGAGAAATACTCGACCCCTGTGGTTTAACGTCTTTATGTTTACGGCAGAACCTTTGGGGATGAAGGTGCAAAGAAGGATTTTACACAAAAATCAAGAAAAAATATTAAAACACCCAGACCATTCTCATGGAAAAGAATCTAAACATTCATGGACACATGAATGATTTTGATCTGCAAATGGTAAATGTAGTGCAAACTCCTTCGAAAACGCCAAAATAACCCTTTAATGCACCGGTAAACTATGAGCTGCGATTTCAGCGTCTATTATTTATTATTGATCGGACCTGCTAATGAGCTAATATTTCCACGTTGAAAGCGTAATTTGCAAAAAATGTATGTCTTTCTAGAGAAAGAAACATTCCTACTTTTACTAGAATGTAACACATTCAGTGGTTTCCATTTTCATTTCCATGTTGAATTCGGTGTTTTTTTTTTTGGTTTTTTGTTTCTCTCGATGCTCCTTGCGGTGACCTTCCCACCCATTACCTGAACGAAAAGGCCGACCTTGTTGCGCTCCGATGAAAATGCGCAGTTTACCACCAGCATCTGCAGCCTCCCTCTGTCTCCCACAGAGCCGTTTGGTCTGAGCGATAAACAGATGATGACAGTCTAATTCGGTCGGAGTAAAGGGGCTCAACATTTCCGTGCAGCGGATCACTTGCTGATGGGAAGCCATTAGGGCAGTGAGTCACAGGCTCTCTGAGGACGTCCATCTCACTTCAGCCACGTACACGAGACTCTCTGGATGAACCCTGGAGCTGACGTCTCCTCCCGAAGGCTTTAATCGGCTTTAATCAAGTCGAGCCAATGAAACGGGTACGAGCGTTTAGGTTAACGTGGCTCGGTTCCAACAGTTTCCCGGTGAGTCGGGTGCAGCCGCTACGATGCCGTGGCTGAAAACAACCGAGACACAAAAATCTGGTGCGGGAAAAATTTTTTGTAAATCGCTGTCAGCTGCTCAGCTTTAGCCTCACTTTCATGTCAAACTCGGTGTTTCTGCTCGATTCTGCAGCGTTGGTGGTGAGGTTCCTGACCAGACGCTTCATCTGGGAGTACGATCCGACTCTGGGTAAGACCTCCATCTACAGTCGCTCACGCGATTTATCATCATTTCACCTGTTGCGTTATTTCCCCGAAACTAAAGCGCCACAGTCAACATCAGATTAAACATGGCTCACGATATTTTCTGCCTGAAAGTGTTGACAAAATGGAACTACCATAAAACACAGTGGACTGTTTGATTCAGAGCGATGTGCTTTTACATCAGACAGTCTGGGTCAATGCAGTCGAGATTGGCCCTTTCACTTTACAATGCTGGTCAAATCGCTTCCCTCCACTGTAATTATATGAAGCAAAGACAAAGCGTCTCATCTGATTGGCCCTTTTCATTTCCTGGCTCTGCGGAGCAGATGAGAGGCACTGAATGCTTCCCTCGGCTGCTCTTGTCATTTTATTTGGTGACATGAAGAACAATCAGCTGCAAAAAACACACACACACACACAGCACTCGGGGAAATGATTGCATTATTCCGAAACCACGTAATGATCACAAACCTATTGCCGTACAGTCTGTCATATGTCACCAATATGGCTTAGATATGAACTTGATTTAAGTATTAGAGGTTATAAAATCAACGAAGGTGATGTTTCTCTGGCAAGAGGTTTATTTTTCCAGGGTAAATATTGTACTTCCAAAGTGATTTAATGTTGTCCCGGGTGCCAGCCTCATTCTGGGTGTATGCTGTGTAAATACCAAGCGCTGAAATCAAGAAAAGAATAATAACTGCCTCCTTGGTTACCACAAGGGTTGGCGTCACGACCAAGAAAGCCCAGCATGACATCCATAATGGGAATAACAGCACCGCTGGTGGGTGTCTGTTACCAATCAGACTCTCTGGCTGAAACTACCCATGAAGTGGTCGAAACGTTATTAAAATGCTATTATGAGTACATCACACAGGTAGGGGGTGAGCGTGCAGACTGCCAATCTTAGAAAGTGGAGATTGCTGCCAGGAAGTGGGCCCTGCTTCATCCGTCTCAACGCGCCTGCCGGCGGCTGCGGCTGAACATCCGTCTCTATTGTCTACCTGTTGGATTCAGGGTTATTGATGAGCCATGAGTTCCCCCCACCCTCCCAACCCCCCACAGAGCGCAGAGTGCTCTGTGGATGAAGCGACAGGAGCAACTCCCATTAGTTACAGCAGATTGGCTCCAAACAAAAAGCGTTCGTTTGGTGGAATGCGACTTTTATTTGTTCTAATTTGTTACAGGCTGCGGGTCAATCAGATTTTGAAATACAGAGACGTAGCACAAGCAGGAAGTTCATCATAACGGCAATAAAACGGCACCCAAGTTGCGAAGCGACTCAAACGTTGGCGTTTTTTTTTTTTGTTTTTTTTTTTTTTTTTGCAGCAGCAGGCGGACGGACGGAGCGCGTCCGTCCAGCACACACAGCCGACAGCAGACATTTACATTCACTCATCGAATTCAGAAGTTGGCTCGCAGTAAACTGACCGTCAACTTCAGCCACGGTCATGTGGTCTGTTTTATTTGTGTACAACTATAAACTGATTTGTTCATAAGTTCTTATGGTTTGCATGTTTAATTTCTTGAGATTTTTCAAATTTGACTTAAAGATCCAAATGTCCAAAAACCCTTCTTTTAACAAAGGATCCAAAAACAGACAATGAACAGATTATTCCGTCTGATAAAGTCGTACTTAGTGGGTTTTAGAGTGCAGAATGCAAAAAGATGATACTGGTACTTAAGTTTTACAAAGCCCATCGTTTGATCTGTGTTTATGGCGCCCTGGGCCGACACCAGCAACCACCACCATGTGTGCACAAATGTTAGAAGATGTCCGACTGGGTCCTAGTTAAAGCACCGGGGTGGGGAACAGCTGCCATCGTAAATGCAGATGGCCACAGTATTGAAATGGTTATTGCTTTCTGCACGTCCTCAAGCAGAGTTTCATCTGCTGGCCCGCAGAGGGGAATCTGCGCTGCTTCTGCTTTGACATCACTGCAGCAGCTGCGTCCCGCTTTATGCAGCCTCCCAAGATCCAGGGGAATTTCTTGCGAGGGCAGCTTGGAAAAGGAAGCGCCGTGGAGCGTGTGTGAGCTCAGGATGATTTAAGGCTTCTGAGTGGATGTGTTGGTGGGCTTTATCAACAGCTTTAACTGTGTGTAGCTTCGCTAAATGGAGCCTGGAGTGACACGTTGTTTGTCTTGAACGTATCCCACCTTCAGGAAACGTTCCACTTCGTTCCAAGTCATTCCCAGGCACCTTAAGTCCCGAAAAGCGCTGAAAGGAGCAGCAGAAACAATAAACAGAGTCAGATCGACTCCAGCTGACAGAGAGATGGCTCCTGAAATAGGCTGCCGTCCCAGCAGTCGCAGCTTGACGCTCGCGCTCGCAGCCAAGCAGCTGCGCTTCCCCCGGCTCCCGGTGGCATTTGTTTTACGTCACAGGTACGCAGTTTGTCCGCAGGAGGGCCGATTCCACCCAGGAAGCAGCAGGGGCTGCGTTCAAAACCAGACAGTTAAAACTTCTCCGCTCTGAGAATCCATGCTGTCAATTATGAACTGGACATTTTGAATATGTTTACGAGCTGCACCATGGAGTTCAAACTAGTAAACCTGTTGATGTCGGAGGTCAGAGGAGACGGTTTTGAGGTGTTACAAACGCAACTATAACCCGAATGGATGATAGTTTCATCCAACACAGAATTCCTTTAATGCCGAAGCAGATCTTCGTCTTATTTTGAAATTTACTCCACGATCTGAAACATTAAGCGTGACAAAGAAGCGGAAACCGTAGAAACGGGAATAGCTGCGTGTCATCTGTCAACACAAGCACCTGTGGAGGAATTTCTCCCTCCGTTTCAGTGGTGATCATCATTTCCTCCTCTCTGAATTGACCAACTTAAAACTGCCACAGGACGAGTTCTCCTCCCACGTAGGGATTTGTCACCATCTACAGATGAGTCATAACCGGACAGAAATTTTTAAAGGAGAGCTGAAAATATAACAAAAAAAAAAAAAAAAAATTATTTTGTTTCCTTTTTTTTTTTTTTTTTTTTTTTTTTTTTTTTTTGTGACCTACAGAATCTACGTATCGTCACCAAGCCAACATCGACGACGAGGTTGTCACCATGGAGATCCTGGACACTGCAGGCCAGGTGGGGATAAATTAGGGTGATGTGGTTTGAGGATCAGTTTCACTCTGCGTGTTTTGCACACCTACATTACTCTGCGTTTATTTGAAAAGAAAACATTCCGTTATCCGACACTGAGGAACATCTGACCCCGGCCGCGTCTTATTAACTTTGACCATAACGATGTCTGATTGGATAATTGCTCCAGCATCCTCTCCAATCCAAACCATTCACTGGCCTGATTGAAAGCGGGGCCGCCGGGTCAGAATGTTTCGTTTCCGCGGCAACGTCACGTTCATTTTATTACTGCATCCGAACGGTTTGTTTTTCCTGCGGTCGCCTAATCGCACAATACGGAAATGCGACGACCGAAAACCAGTTCTTCTGAGGGAGGGATTATCGTTGCGCTCGGTTTCAGACTGAACCCAGGAACCACTGAGGTTCTGATCCGTGGTCAGCCGGAAGCCGGGATGCCAGTCGCATCACCAGGCCTGAAAACACTGAGAAGACTCCAGCAGAGACCTGAAACAGAACTCCACCACTGTGGCTAATGCATTTCAAATCGGTTGACTATTGATTCCTAATTCAGCAAATCAGTCATTGGAACATTCCAACATCAAAACGATGATCTTCTCCTCGCTTCTGCTTTGCATTATAAACTGCTTGTTGTCAGTCATTTAGTCTTAATTAGTGATGATAATCTAAACTTCCTTGCAAACTCTTCTTAGCCGTCATGGTTCTGCAACGTTTACATGTCTTTACTGAACTTCTATGCGTTATCTTGAACTGGCTTTGAGCTGAACATGGAGCCTCACTGTTTACATTAGACACACACTCATATGTCTCTAATATGAGTCCCAAGTGTCCTCAAGTGCTCAGTGGAGCACCGTGACTTGGAGAGAAGCAGCAGTCGTTAGAAGGATCGCTGGTCGGATGTGAAAGTGAAGGGTCCTTCTGGACGCTAATTTCCTGCAAGCCCAGCAGGAGTGTCTCCTCTCTCCCACCGCGAGGGAGAACTCGGGTACGTCCTCCTCAGGAGAAGACGAACACGCTGCAGCGCTGCGTCGGTGTTCTGCTGGAGGCTGATTCCCCCCCCGCGACACTCCGGCCCAGTCATCTCTCCGTCATTGCGGAGACGGTTATTTTCAGTCGGGCGTTAGGACGAGGCCTGGCCGTTTGCCGACCGGACGCCGCCGGATGTCGGGGAATCTCCTCGGCTCTGATTGGATCAAAGCGTGGAGCAGGATTCCTCCAGAAGCACCAGCAGTGTCAGGTTTAAAAGAGAACGAGGTGCATGAAGTGTTGAGCGGACGCTTTCCTGAAATGGCTGCAGAAGGTTTTGAAATATTGGCTTGTTAAACACTGGCTGCATTTTTTTTCTATTTGTTCCCTAGTTTTCAGAAACTGAATTGTTTTTTTTCTTGCTGGAGTGAAAACAGGTCAAAATCACGTCACAAAAACACCACAAAAAAACAATGCTTGAGATAATTTGGCTTCGTTGAAAATGATTTTAATGCCACAGTGTTGCAAACGGAAAGCAAACTGTGAAGTGCCACTCCAGTTTTCATTTCTGAATATCGACTGATGACTGGATGACTCACGTGGATGTTGAGATCCACGTGAAAAGAAAAACTTTTTCATGGGAAAGAAAAACAAAAACAAAAATCCAGCAGTGAAATCCGCTGGCATTCAGATGGACGGAGTCACACATCGAACATTTAGAGGCTTTTGTGGGACAAATTTTCACTTTTAAAACGTTTCACACAAACGTTCTATTGCCAGAGAATTAAAATATTCAATTAAATGATTACATTAAGTGATTTGGTGGAATTATTCGTCATTGTGACAATCGCTTCTAGCAGTGTGTGGTCGAATTATTTATGTACATGAATCAGCAAATAGAGAAAATAATGCAAAAATGAAAATACGTATATAAGTTTGAAATTCATCAATACTAAATGATATACTGTCTCCAACTGGACACAGATTCAAGTGCCGGAGAGGAAAACGGTTTTATTATGTTTGCATCTAAACTATCAGATTTCAACAATGGTCTGTTCTGATGAAGAAGTTATCCAAAGAGCTCCGTTTCCATCCTGAGGATCACGAATAAAAAGGCTTTCATAAACTGTTTTATTGTGCTTGGATTCGGTTCCTGAAAGAAATGCCTTTCCTGGAAAGAGATGAGGGGGAGAGATCATGAAATCAAAGTGGTGTCTCCGGGCCCCAAGAGCTTTTTATTGCTTCTGGGGAGATTTAGGGTTCTGGGCGAGTTTCTTCTGCCTGGACTCTGCTCGAAAGCAAAACAAAGAGAAAAGCTGCCCAAGATGATGCGCGTCGTCACCAGCAGGCTGAACTGCAAAGAGCAGGTCCTATAGCACTGCGCCCGCTGACAGTGTGTTGTTGACCTCCGTGCTTCCAGAAAGCGTGCGTCCCAAATATTTCTTGCGAGGTTTCATTCGTCCCCAGCTGCCGTGTCGGCAAGAGAAGTTATCCGTCTCAGCTGTGCACTGACCGGGCTTTCATTCTACCCGTTAAATTTTGCCCATAAAATAGAAAAACCGCCTCTCTGCTTTGCGCATCGGTCAGCTGCGCTGCAGGGCGAGTTTTGTTTGCGTCTGCAAACGGAGCCAATGAAGGGAGACTCATGCTCAGCTCAGCTATTTGATTTTGTTTTCCTTGCTTCCATGTAACACCTACAATTTTTTTTTTTTTTTTTTACTACTTTACAACATCGAACATTATGTTATCATCTCTGGGTGTGAGAATAAAATCACACTGTTGTTGCTGTATTGGGCTACAAATATTGTTTAGCATTCAACAGTGAAGTGATACCCAAACACCTAATATTCTGTGATACTTTGTGGGTGAGGCTGATGGTTGCTCTAGCTAAGCGTTAGCAGAAGGAGCTTGTTCCTTTGCATCGAAGAATTTTTGATTCAACATGTTCAAATGACAAACTGTGTCTGAAATTAAAAGACACCTAAACTGACCTCGTAATTGTTGGACACTTTGGTCAAATTTGATTTCGTTGCAAGTTGTCTTGTCTTGCTCGGATGGCCAGTAATGTCTTTTTCCTTCTCGCAGGAGGACGTCCAGCAGAAGGAAGGCCACATGCGCTGGGGTGACGGCTTCATCGTCGTCTATGACATCACCGATCGGGGAAGCTTCGAGGAGGTGGCCCCTCTTCGAGCTCTCCTGGAGGAGGTGAAGAAACCAAAGAACGTCCCTCTGGTGCTGGTGGGGAACAAGTCGGACCTGGACCACGTCCGGCAGGTCCCCACGGAGGAAGGCGAGCGGCTGGCGGCTGAAATGGCCTGCGCCTTCTACGAGTGCTCGGCCTGCGCCGACGAGGGCGGCGTGGTGGCCGAGGCGTTCCACGAGCTGTGCAGGGAGGTGAGGCGCCGCAAAGCCGTGCAGGGCAAGGCCCGCCGCCGCAGCTCCACCACGCACGTCAAGCAAGCCATCAACAAGATGCTGACCAAGATCAGCAGCTAGGGACGAGTCCTGCTGGGGCCCAGCGATTCATGGAAATGTTGCGTTTTTCTCACGGAGATAACTGAGACGATTTCTGACTGCGAAATGATGGACATGTGGCGAACTTACAGTGGGATCTCCATGTTCTGTGACTGATTGACGTTGAAGAAGTCAGCAGGGCGGCGAGTTCTTGATGTAGTCAAACCTTTCAGCTAATCCAGTGCCTGGAGCTACATGGTAACTTAATATCAGTTATATGTTGAGGCTCAGATATTTCTGGCAGGAAATATCTGAACGGCAATTCCTATTTCAAAAGGGCTTAAGATTGAAGAAGTGACGCTGTTTCAGTTCAGTCAGTTCAGTCCAGGTCAACTGAATTTGTAGTTGTTGGAACAGAGGGAGGTGCACCAGCTGACCAGCAGTGCGCAGCATCAGTTGGGGGAATGCCAGTCCTGCGTTACTCTTGTTTTCTATCCGGCCAACAAAAAAAAAAAAAAAACTCCGGAACTACTCTGCAATCGTTGATCTCAAAGAACAGCTTAATGGAAAACTTTAGTGGTTTTAAAACCTGATTCTGGTAATGGACACACGCCCCGTCGAGTCTTTTGGCTTTTTATTGGTCATAATTCTCTCTGTAACTCTCTTTAAGTTATTCTGTAAGCCGAGGGATTTCTGAAACCGATGCAGGCGGGATATCCAGCGTGACGTGCACGGCATCGAAGAGTTCATGATTAAAAGTTGCTTTATTGCAGCCGATCTCGGCGGGATAAATGCGACCTGCTAAAAAAACAACAAAAAAAAAAACCCCAACAACTTCAAGTTCAGAGGAGTTATTGCTTGATGAGGATGGCTCCCAGTGTTCTTCACCCATGTCTTTCCCGGATGAAGAGGTAAAACATTTCGGCCTCCATTCTGGAGAGCTGCTCTGCAGTGAAAACGTCTAAGTTGGATTGAGATCTCCGGCTCCGCAGCCGGACTCTCAGGCCCTCGGTGTTTGTCTGGGACGCACCAAAGCAAAGGTCCAGATCATGCCGCAGGTCACTGCTGCGTTCTGTAAATATACAAAGGGAAGCGACGGCGCAGTCTGAGGATTTCCTTCTGTTTGTTCGTTCAGCAGCAGCATCTATTAAATGCAGTGTCTGTGTTTGTTGTCTGATCTAAACCACTCAGCTGAATTAAACAGTGATGTATCCAACCTGTTCGCTGAAAAATAACTGCATTTTTAGTGACCATAATGTCAACATAAGACTGCATGCATGGGCTTTATTTATTGATATATTCGTTTTCCCTGAATGGTAACCAATGCAAAGTTCCTGTGACGATTAAAAGCTAATGTGTGCGTGTGTGAAACCGCGCTCGGCTACGTCAGGTTTCTCCTAGGAATGTTCAGTGGCGGCTGTGAGGAACCGCAGCGAGTGATTCCAGGGACAACAGTGACCTTCCCTCGGGGAAGAGCACAGGAAACGACCGGCAGACGAGCCCGGCGCTGCTGGAGCAGATCCACCAGAACTCAAGAGACCCCAGGCCACACCGACCCCCAGCACAGGCTCTGTTGGGCCTGTGCCTTTAAGGGGACAGTATGTGGAATTTTCCAGGCAGATAGTGCTATTTTATAGCACAGGTAGTTGTGCTATAACAACCTATTTTCATAATCAGTTGTTATAAAAATGCTATAAAACAGAAACCAAATTTGACGTTGCAGTTTGACGCCTTGAAATTGGGCTTCTGTCTCTTTAAGAAGCTCCAGCTCTTTCCCGCGCTCCGCCTCCATTAAGTCATCAAAACAAGGTTTGGCCATTATGCTGTTTGCAAACGTTCCCAGGCGTTTGACAATTGGTGGTGCCGCTAGCCTAGGGGAACCGAGTGGAGCTTGATGAGACCAAGCGTTTATGCGTCCCAGAACAGTTGCCGTGGGAGATTAAAGGATTCGCCAAACGTGCATGACATTATCAAGGCGAACACTCCAGGTATGTTTCTGATGAGAGAACAACGTCACAGCATGATGGAAAGCTTAAAAAGTCAATAATATATAACAGTCTACTTCCTTCAGTAACAGCTTCCACACCGAAACCGATTCATTTTAGCTTTTAAGTATGACGCATTCAAAGACCAGAACAAAGAGGGGATTTTGGAGTTTTTTTCAACAAAATAAAGATGAGCCATAAAATATCTCAGTGTTTTATGATTAATATTTTTGTATGGAAATAAATGCTTCGTCAGGCCCTGGGCTGTCACATTAGTATAGCAGAAAGTTCACCCCATCCCCCATGCTGAGTGGATTATGAGTGAAAAAAAATCACAAACTCTAAATTACAACCCAACTCTACATCATTATGGGTCAACGATAGCATTTTCCTTGACCAAACAAACGTTCCTTCAAAGGTCTCCTCTGGTCGCGTTAGAGGCATTCACAGCTTTATCTGGAGTTGGAGAATAAGTGAGTCCTAAATGTGAGTTTAAATATCCACTTGTGTTCCTCTAAGGTCCAGATTAAAGATCTATGGCTTCGTCCTCCTCAGTCTTGCTCTCGCCAAAACCAGCAAAGCTGATCGTCGCTCATTTCTGGTTGTTTTAAAGGAAGGCTCCCCCAAAGTGCGGCGTGTTGCCGCTTCAGAGGGATAACCGGCTCAAGGAGAGAAAATGAAAACAAAACAAAAATGATTTAAAAAAAATATATATAAAAAAAAGGTGAAGCAGAAAGGAGCAGCTTTCTATCTGCCAGATAATTACTGGTTGAAAGTTTCACTGCAGCCACAGAGCTCCTCCTCTTCCTGAGCAGCTGAGGGGAAAAAAAAACAAAAAAAAAAAACAATGTCAGACTTCAGGTTTAAATCTGTAGAAACTCAACTAATTGCAAAGCAACTTCTTGCATCAAAGTTGGCTCCCAGCACTCTGCTGGTTCCCACACAGCCGCCTGCTGTCACACTGACCCCAAAGTCTTCCTGCTTCTCAGCCTCAAGTGCTTTTCACTCCTCCTGCCGCACTGTTCAGCCTTCACTGTAATATATTCTCCAGAGGTTTCGGTCTGTGTGGCAGAGAGACGCTGGAGTAGGGGATACGATCCGGTTTTGGTGACGCTCTCATGAGTTTGGATACGTTTTCACGTCACATTTGGTGAAATCTGCCTTTAAGCTGCGTGCGGGTTAAATCAATCCTCTGTGCTTTAATGCAGATTTGTTTTTGCATGCCCTACTCCACAAGATTCAATTCCTTCTGAAATCACACACAGATCAGTTTCCTGTCGCAGCTGTTTGTTATTGCATTATGGAGCCTCCCATGCGAGGCAACGCACTCAGCCGATATGAAAACATTTAGTGAATCTTTTCCTCGTTATTTTTGAAGGGAAACAAACGTCTCTGGGGTGAAAATGATTCCCACCGGCGTCCGTACTTCCTGTTTAGAGACGCAGCCGCGGGGATCTCATTCCATTTTTCAACCGGCTGACGGTGTAAAGACGGTGTAACTGAGAGGAACCCAGCAGATGATGACGATGATTCCATCTGCTGCACGGACAGAAGGCACAGCGCCGGCTTTTCTGGGTTTACGCTTCTGAGGATGCGTTCGGTGGCGGACATGTTCTCGACACGGCGTCGGTGTTTCTTCCTTCAGAGAGAAAGGAAACTCAATCAGGGACGGATGAGGGCTTCATCGCAGAGGAAATGAAAAGTGTGGCGGAGGGATAACATTCCCTGTGTAAACAGGCCGGCTCTCAGTGTTTCAGGGAACCTGAACGTCTCTGACACAAATAGTTGGGAAGTTTTATCTTTCTCTGCCCATCGGTGTTATACAGGGCATCACTGTCCCCATGACAACCAAGGTCTTCTCTGCTATTAAAGAAACTCTCTCTTTGATGGCCGAGGTCTTCCTCTGCACGCGCACACACACGCGCACACACACACAGACACGCACACACGCACACGCGCACACACACACACACACACACGCACGCACGCACGCAC
>VMRN01000121.1:936577-1028093 GCA_010277015.1 Poeciliopsis turrubarensis
CACACACACACACACACACACACACACACACACACACACACACAGAGGATTCTTCCAGGTAAACATACAAAGATCTACCCACACAAACAGACATCAAATGCATTAAGTGTCACAACGAAGCCATGTTTTTTTTATTTTTTTTTTTATCCTGAGACTTTTATATAAATGAATTATATAAAACATCGTCAAGGTTAAACATAAAATCCCCACAGCAGATGAATGCAGTCCCTGCTGGGCTCAATACTGATACTGGCACAATATTTGCAGCTCACGATACATGCAACAGTCCGCATACAGTATGCAAGCAGGTTGCTTTATTTGTTTTCTATTAGTGTTATCTCACTGAAATGTGTCATAGGGAACATGCAAAATACACATGAAGCAATCCAGACATGACATTGCTATCCCGGGGCTTGTAATTAAATAGTAAAGTGCAACTCTGCAGAGCTGCGCTGCATAAGACAGCATTAAAATCCAATATCATCCATCCACCAAACTTTACAGTTTTAAAAAAAAAAAATCCATGCAGAGGCTGTTCGTCTCATCAGGGGACATGTCTCCGCTGCTTTAGAGCCCAGCGGCGACATGTTTCATCACTTCGCCTTGTTGTTGAAGTCCAGGTTTGGATTCAGGCCGTTCCATGATGCGCTCTGTTCGACAGCTAGTCTGAAGGTCACATGAAGTTTGGAGAGTCGTTGCCATGACGACAGGAACCTCCGCTCTGCTGACGCTGCTCTGTGATGTTTCTGCAGGTAAATGGCTGCGGCTCCTGTTTTCCACTCACTGGGGAATATTTTTGCAGTGACGGCGGGTGGATCTATCCAAATATCGAATCCATAAATACCACGCCAGCATCAGCATCGGTATCGGTATCGGTATTGGTATCGGATCAATGCTTTAATTTCAGGCTCCCTCTTGAAATCTCCATTTATTTTTGTGTTGCAGTTTCTCAACTCTACCTTTAAAAAAGACTTTAGATTTTGTTTGTTTGTTTTCTGTCTGAAATAACAACTTTTTTGCTCTTCACTTAAAGGGAAACAAATGAAACGAATGACTTGTGTTGTGTTTCCGCGTTTCTTGCAAACATGTTGTGAAAGTATTTTATAGACTTTGGCACATGGAAAACAACCAACAGAAATGATTTGTGTCTGTATCGGTGATATTTATCTATTTACCTGTTTATCTCTATTTATCTGCCATCAGATCAATGACAAAGCTTGCAGCATTGCACACCTCTCTGTTCACAACAATGATGAAATGACTTATTCTAACAGGTGCTTTCAAAAATAAAATAAAATAATAAAAATGAAAGTCTATGTTCGGCATTCTGCGCTCTGTCGATCCAGCTGTTGCTAAGCAGCGTCTCTTTGTGTCCTTCCCTTTTATACGTCCCCCGACAGACACTTTTGTGTTCAGCCGACATGGCCGTAGCTACGTCAGAGCTGAGCGCACGTCATCACGTCGTTCGGAGAAAGCGGAGAAAAAGACGAACAGCTGGGCTGAAACATATGAGACATGCAGCGAGTTGAACGGAGCGAGACGGAAAGCAGAAAGAGCTGAGCGTGGAAGGAGAACGCCCCCTGCCGGTGACATGAGAGTACTGTTTGAAAACCAGTCAGCCCGAGGCCTGTCAGGGAAATTACAGCTAGAAATTAAACAAGATGGTTGATTTTCACCAGAAAAAAAAAAAAAAAAAAAAGTATTTTTCTTCTTTATTATGCATTTTATGGCTGGTGTGACTTATTTTTTCTGTTTACAGCGACCCTAATAGGGCCATCATAGTTTTATTTGATTTTTTAAAGGTTTTTTAGTGGCCTTTATTTGAAAGTGCTAAGACAGGAAAGTAGGTAAAGCCAGAGAGAAGAAGACATGCAGCAAAGGTCACCAGCCCGGGAATCGAACCGGCGACGGCTGCATCAAGGACTAAGTCGCTCTTCATATGTGTTGCGGTTCATCCCTGCGCCGCCGCGTCACCCCAGCCGTCACATATGTTCTTCTCTCTGAGTTGGTCTGGTTTCCCTCGGGTCCCATTCGGTGTCGCGTCGATGGATGATCCCACAGGCAGGCAGGCGGGCAGGCAGGCGGGCAGGCGGGCAGGCAGGGACCTGCGGCACATCACAGGTTCCCACATCCCCCCTTAAACACCACTAAAGAATTCACACTGGCAGCAGATTACCATCAGGCTGCCAGGGGCCTGGTATGCAACACGTGTTCTGGACTGGGTCGGTGGAGAGGGGGTGGGGGTGTGAATGTGAGCCGCAGGACGTTTCAGGACGCAGAGAGCCCGGAGGGGCCCCGAGGGGCCTCGGAGAGCCCGACTGACACAAGGAGGAGGGAAGAGTTCAGCGGCTCTTTAAGGAGCCCCATAAATCTGTTCTTACGAGGTGAAAGCTTGTTGAACATGGCAGCGAACTGGACCAGAGTGACGGCGTTAGAGATAAAAGCAGCAGCAAGAGGAATGAAATGCTGGACGTGTTACGTAATGCTGGATCTTATCTGAATCGCCTCGGTAAATCAGCGGCTGCGGACTGGATGGCTGCAACGTTTTCGGTGAAAACAGCGCCGCGTTTCATCCCCAGCCTCTCATCCCCGTGGGGTTTCTTTTTTATTAAGATTTGTTAGAGATTAACAAGTCATGTTGTTAGAAGCGAGACAATCTTGAAGACGCATTCAGTGACTTGTTAACCTAATATTAGCTAAAATAGATTATCGTGCAGCAGGAAACTTCAAACATCCCAACATTTTCTTTTTTGAGCTCTTGGGACTTTCACTATGTTCTCACAATGCTTCCATCTGATTTATGCTCTTTACCGGTGCATAAATGTGGCCTCCATGCTGCTGCTATTCTCTGTTCATTGTGCAGACATGAAGATTCGTTTCAGGTTTTGTGGTGACTAAATTTAATGAGCCCGAGGGAAAACAAAAAAGCACGTTTAAAATTCGGATCCCATTCATTCGGGGAGTGAAGCTGAATGTACCAACCAGGCTGCACGACAAAAACACTAACTTGTATTTCAGATTACTGCCAAACGTCTTGAATAAGAAATTCAAGACAGCACAGAGTCAGTCCTAAAGTCTCTTCTCCACAGGGCTCCTCGCAGATATTAAAAACGCAGATTAAAACCTACCAGTTTGACTCATCACAACTATTTTGCAAAGGGAGATAATGCAATTATTTAATTTGGGGGGCAATTACTTTTTTTGTTTTTTAGATACATTGAGGATGTCTCGATTGATTTATATTCCTCTTAATGACATAAACAGTTTTTGCATTTATTCAGGTGTTTGTCTGGGGCAACAAAAAAAAAAAAAAAAAGAGCAACAACAGAAGAAATTTGTCCAGGGATCAAAGCACAGCCGGCGATGATTTTCGACTCAGATGTGCAATTTTCTCCGAAATGAAGGACATCTGGTGCTGTTTGAAAAATAAAGCGAGCGAGTGTTTTATGCATGTGGTTCGTTTCAGAGCGTGGTTTAAAATAGGCAGCGAATGAAAGGAAGGGCTGCAGGTTCCTCTTTGAGGCGGCTTGTAACGCGCCGAGCGTCCTGCCAAAAGGAATAAAACAGAGAGCTGATCTGAGATGAAGGGATATTTAGGATTATCGCTCCATTTTCTGATTGCTGCACGTTTTTTTTTCTTTGGAGACCCAGTGACCATAAATGGAGAAAAATCGACAAACAGAGGCCAGAGGACAAGCACGGGTATATTAAAAGTCGTCGCGCTTTATTAACCGAAATCCTGTTTTTCAGACAGAAAAAAAAAAATCAATAAAAATCAATAAATAAATTCATAAAAGTATAGAGATCATGTGAATGACAACAATATTGAGAATAATAAATTACGGAAACACAAGAGATGCGTCACACGTCTCACAAACAAGCAGCCAGACATTAAGGTCACATGATCACTAAGTTTACACACCTGAGGCACACGAGAAAAGTTGGTTTCCATGCCATGTTTACAGCGATATACAGAACATTGACACACTGAAAAACCTCACGACGCCAGCCGTCATTCAGCGGGGAGGAAGGAACGCGGATGACTTGCCAAAGGAAATCCATGCTGTACACACACATCACATTGAGAGTTAGCTTGGAGTACATGGCAAGGCTCTTTGAATGCATATTAGTTCAGTTAGTTTTAAACGGCATGATCAATAAAACACAGCTGTATTGCGATTTTTTTTTTTTTTAAAGTATTATTATTGTTATTTTTCTCCAAAGAAGCAAATGAGGACGTGATACGAAACAGGTGCACAAGTACTTGAAGTTGAAAGTAAAAAAAAAAAAAAAAAAAAAATACAAATAAAGACAAAACAGACCAGAGGCAGGGCCGTAGCAACCTGCCAAGCTGTCCTGGGCTGAAAGACAAAGTCTGGGCCCCCTCAGGACACCACAAGATATTACTGATGTTTTTAAACACAATTAAAAAAAAAAGAAAAAAAATCATCAGCAAGTGACAAAATATTCATGTTATATGAAGTTCACTCTTAAACAGTAAATATGAAGAACTGACACAATTTGTTGACAGTGGACCAGATGGAACCAGAGTTTGTTTTTTTGTTTTCACAATTAAATTCAAAAAGGGCCAAAAATGAATTAATTTTTACTGTTTGGACAAACATTTAAAGATAATTAAAATCTCTAAGTTAATTTGGAATCAGATTATATAAGAGCAAAAAAAAAAAAAAAAAAAAAAAGGTGCTTATCAAGTAAATGTTGCCTTTAAAGACTTTCTGGTCTTTTGTTACATCTTGTCCATATTCGAACATGAAGAAGTTTCTTTTTATTGTATTCAAGGATAACCTGAGTTAAAAAAAAAAAAAAAGCATTGTGTTTGAATTTTGTGAAAAAAGTAAATGCCTCCTAAACCTAAATCCTGCTTTGTTTTAACTTGCATTCAGTCTTTTGCAATTGTTTTACTTCAGCCACAACAACTGGTTTTCAAGCAATAATGGCTTGTTAACGGTCATGCCCGTAAATGGACGGAGGTTTGGACATCGACTAGGCCATTGCACAAACTGTACCTTATTCAATTTTGAGCCACTCACTGCACTTCCAAATGACTTTGTCATAGAATCCAAAAACTTGATTTCTGATCCTTTTTGCCATCTTGTGGCCTGCTTCGTGCTGTCAGACAGGTACTATTTAACGTGTTTTATTATTCTACCGGTCTGTCAGTAAGCAGGCATGTGTGCTGCTAGTGCAACCAAAGCAGCCAGTTCAGGATTTGACAAGGAAGGCAATTATATTTTCACACTCGGCCAACTGGTTTGGAAGTTTTTGATTACAGAAAACTCTTTACTCAGGCTAACTCACGTAACAGTTGCAATAGAATTGTCTACGTAAGAAATATACGAGCCTTAATTCATTTATCTTTTTTAAGTCAGATTAATTTTTAAATTATTCCCCCATTTATTGAGGCGCATCAGTAAATTTCCACTAGAGACTGAGTGCTTTATAGACACCTACAGTCATTTGGTATATCACACTCCACTAATTGTTGCATGCAAGGCACACCGGCTCCATCCTGTTTCATTTTAAATCACACAGGATATGATATTAAGATGGCGATCATCCTTAGGTCAATATCGCACACACTGGAACGTTGTTTTTTTTTTTTTTGTAAAGTTTGCAGGTCAAACTGGTGAAGGGAGTCTGAATGTCTTTGCACGGATCCTTGCAGAAAACACTCCTCGCTCCACAAAAACTCCACAAGGAACAGCCAGTTTCTGAAAGCACTGCTGAGCCTGAGGTAGGTGCAACATTTTCAAGCTTGCTTCCAGAACGACTCAAAACATCGAGCGTGTCAAACGAATGAGATCATGCTCCTCAGCTCGAAAATAAGAGACCACTGGAACTACGCGACGCCAAGTCGTGGTCACGTTTTCGCCCGGCTTCCAGTTCGAAGCGGAAAGAAGAGAAGCGACATCCAAACGCTCTCCTGACAGAAATCAAACGGGAAACCTTCAAAAGGAAGAAGCAACGATTGCTGAGTTTCTCTGCGAGGCAGGAGAGGCCACGGACACAGTGATCATAGTAGCGAACCGCTAACGCACCGCTCTGTGAGTGATGTCACAGCTTTATTGCGTGGCACACAAGGGATAGAAATCCGCATTACTCGATTATGGCTTTTCATACTGGTGTTGCATGCTAAACAGGAGTAATCCCTACAGTAAAGATGATGACATGTATTTTGGTCCGTATTGACACAGTGAGGACAGATAAGGACTGACCGCAAAATTACAAGACGCTGAATTTGCAACATCTGAGGCAGAGATATCGGCGGGCCTCATATGGGTCCAGCGCAAGCATCATGGGGACTAACTGGGCCAGGGCTCTGAATGGGCTTCACATATGGGATCCACTTGGTCTGACTACATACAACAACAAGATGTAGTCTGAGAGCTGTAGCTTTGAGCTGAAATGGACGTTAAGAAAATCAGTTACACATCAGTGAACCATATAGATGCCACATTTACATTTTTAAATGCATCAAACCTATAAATGATCAACATAGGGCCAAAATGTAACCCCAAAGAAATCCTCCATTGGCCCCTTTTTCTGCCCTGCTTGCCACCAGAAGCGTACACAATTTTATGAAATTGGTAACCATGGTGACTCATAAGGATCCACAGAGTCACGTATGGGTGGATGGAAAAGTAAAAAACTATTTTTCAACCAGTGGAATCCAGTTCGCCTTCTGCCTGACTCAATCATTTCTAAGCCAGGATAAACGTGAACTATTAGCTTCTTTCACATGCTGTCCGGTTAGCTTTGGAGCTGAAAAGATGGCTGCCATAGTAACACAGTAAAACGAACCAAGTTTGAACTGTCTCAGCTCAAGCTTGGACCGTATTCCACCCACCATTAGGATCTATTTGTCCTGGCTGGTGGGCGTTACGATCTTGAGAGTAAAAGCTAACATTAGCATAACCATCAAAATAGCTTCCTACAAAAAAAAAAAAAAAACAAAAACAAAAAAAAACTAGATTTGGGACATAGAAGCTTTTTGCACATTATTATAGGACCTCAGCTATAAAACAAACAAGTGAAGCCCTGCACTGTTGTGTATTGTGTGTCTCTGTTTTATTGCTTGCTTTAACTAGGGCTTTTGCCTCTGCAGTTTTAAAGGTCGACTTTATTAGCAGGGTTTTTTTTTTTAATGTTATCTATCAATGTGAATAAAAGATGTTTATATAAATGCAGCATTACTTTATTTCTATTCAGCAGGAGAAAAACATCTCAGACTAAAAGTAAGAGCAAATATTGATTCGGTCAAATCTGGTTCAGGGCAATTAGCGCTGTCAACATCATACTGGTAAAGGTAAAACGATGCTAATTTATAACTGGCTAACAAAACCCTCTCAGTTAGCACTGATTAGCATTTAGCCTAAGCTACACCGAAGCTTTGGTTTTTCAGCATGAATCCTGCTTGGCCATGTATTTAAAATTTATCCCCAGTTAAAAGCAAATCAAGTGGAAAGAATCATTTTTAAAAGATTATTTTTGGTAAATTGCTGGTACTGGTAAAAAAAAAAAAAAAAAAAAAGAAAAAAAATCTTTTCACATTTTGAATAACTTTGCTGTAAACGTATTAAAACGAAACCTCTGCACAAATATGACTAAAATGAAGAGTTCTGTCTCTTGACAAGAAGCACATTATTTGTCTTGATGCAGTTCACAACAGCTACTGAGAGTGTTAGACAAGCCACTGAAATGAATTTCATTTATCTCTAATAATTTAATAAATATTCAGCAACAGGATTCTCAGTTTAAATTAATTGATTTCACTTGAACATTAGTAAACAACAGGATAATTCAAACCCTTATAAAATTCAAGTAAATTTGAAATATCATGAAGCATCCTGTAAATGTCGGAATCTGCAACAGAGAAGAACAGTTTCTCTGTTGGAAACACGTTTTGCCCAGGGGACATGAAATACTTGGACTAGGTCGACCATGGGTCGCTCAAGCAGGGAGAGGACAGCCAGGCTGGCAACCACAGCTATCGTTTGTGAGCATAATGTTTACTGTGTAAGAAAATATTTACTTTTCAAGCTTTAGGAGTCAATACAAAATGTCTACTGATCTACACATGTCTTGTTATGCTAACCATTCTCTTTGAATGGTTCTCCTGTTGCTAACGAGCTTCAACTGATTGGAACGTTTCCTCGGAATGCCATTTTGACAGCCATGTTAGCGGTTAATTGTTAAGCCATATTTGTGATTATGTAGAGAAAAAAGTAAAACTCTCTCCGAATATTGTGGTGATAGAAATGACAGTATATATATATATATATATATATATATATATATATATATATATATGAATGCTGCCTGAAATATAATGTTTTGAATTACAGTTTTTGTCACACGCTATCAATTGAAGGCAGACTAGCCTCAACACAGAGCTTCTTAAGCCCTCCACAGGGTGCTGGTTTGATAGGTCTCCATGTTACTGCAGTCACATAACATTTCCCCTGACTTTCTTCAAATGGATGGATAAAATCTCACTCTGAAAACAGTTGGGAAATTATAGTATTTGCCCTTTAAAAGCAAAGTTGTCATTCGAAGTTGCCTTTTTTCCTTGTGTGAATGACAGATGAATACACAATGGCTGCATTGTGTTTGCAAATCTGACCTTCACCGACGTTCACGTGTCGGAAAAAACCTGCAGCCCGCAGTGAGACGAGAAGGATTTCTGAAGTCGACTCACTTTCCAGGAAACATTTTAACCTATAAATAAATCAGAAGGTAGGACTGCCTCAGCGTTTCAGTTCGAGACCATATACGGCTCTGAATTCCAAAACGAGACGTATTTTGCAGAGCGCTTGTAAATTCAGCTGACAAGGGCTGCAGAGCACAGAGAGAAAATATGGAGCAATCCGGATTATAACAGAACCGTTTCTGTCCGGACTGAGCCTCACTGCTCACCGGAGCCCAGCAGAAGCAGGTGTGATGCCAATCCAGCGCGACAAAAAGCTTAAAGGTGAAACTAACTGAGCTTAGAAAGATAAACAGCCACTGAGCTGTGATGGAAGACGACGGCCACAAGCCGGGTAGAAATGTTTCTACCAGCTGACGGTTTTCCAGACCCGGTGCCGAGGGGTTTCTTTATATCTGCTATTGAAAAGCACTTTGGTAAAGTTAGGCCAGGGGTAGCGGAGTCGCTGCGTCTCACTCTGGATGTCTGCGACTGCTGGCTGAGGCGCTTCAGAGCTCGCTGGCGAACTGTGACCGTGTGGCACAGTTCACGTTGCAAATGACCCGGAAGCCATGTGTCACTTAAAACGGGTAGAAGGTGAAGAGAGGCAAACGGGAACACAGCTGTACGAGGATGCAGAACGATAATATATACCAAGCAGCACAAGCTACCGCATGAGGGTTTTCTGTAGTTCCGGCATTCAGCACCAGAAAGGCCAGACGTCCTCAAGTGATCAAACCTCAGGCTGGGAACGGGTTCAGTGACAGTTACGGCAAAATTTATGAAGCTGTGAATGAACGCCTTGTAAATGTCTTCATTTCGCTTTGTGTCCCGTCTCATCCATAAACTCTGATGGTGATTATTATTTAAACCGGTTTGCTTTTTTTAACGCTTTTCAAGGCAGTCGCTGATCTCTGCTGCAACATCTCAATGCAAAACAGAGACGTTTTTGGGTTTTAACGTGAAGAACACTTTTGAAAGGCACTGCGTTACCTTTGAAAGTTTGGCTCCTTCTAACTTCCTCTACGATCCTGAGGATGTCTTGGCCTTTCTAGCGCTGGCTTCACTAATATTCTGAGAACAGAAGATGGACGACTGGGTTAATGCAAAGAAAAAACACAAAGCCGAAGTTTGGAAGAGAGAAGAGACTCCTTTACAGATGAAGCTGTTTTTTTTTTTTGGTTTTTTTCCCCCCCCACTCTTTTTCATTTTTTCAGTCTTTGACCTGACGTCCAACGTGAAGCCCGAGGGGGGCGGAGCTTCTTTAGTCAGAGAACAGGCTAGCGAAGGACTGCCGGAGGCTGCGGATGGTCTCGGCCTTGGCCTCGTCGTCGGTCAGGCTTCCCCGTAACGTCTCTGTGAAGGTGTTGGTCAGTGACTGGGATTTGCTGCGCAACAGAAAGAACAACAGTCACCATTGGGCAAAGGGGAAGAGCACCGACAACCGTTCATCTGGTTTGAGAAGAGAATCCTGCGAAGGACCGAGAGGGGAGCTGAGAAAGCGACTGAAGCATCCCCAACCGGGTTCTTGTTGGTTTGATCCATTTTGGGCTTTTTACGCCATTGATCAGAGACATGAAAAGATAACCAAAAGCCGGCGCTCTGCAGTTTGGACTTACTTGAGATGAGGGGACTGTTTCTGAGATCCGGGCCCAGAGGAGGCCGGGATGGGGCCGGGCTGGAAGGCCTGGCTGGGCGAGGTGGTGGCGGAGCGGGCTCTCTGAGGCGAGCCCTGGGCCGACTGCGACGGAGAGGCCGAACCAGAGCGGTGACCGCCTGGAAACACACGTCGTGTTTTACCTCAGTGTGTGGACAACAGGGCCGCCGTTCCACTGAGGACTAAACTCACCTCGCCTGGGCTGAGTGGTCTGAACATGGAGGGACACACAGACAGAGAAGAATGGTTACGGTTTTGGAAAAAAATGTTGTTTTTTTCAAATCCACTGAATCTTCTGGCGTCTGTTGTATTGCTATAGCAACAGCAGTCAATTAAAGGTCTAATGAGTGAAATAGACTGACATCTAGTGTTTTGCATCCTAAACTGCAACAAACTGAGCACCTTTCAACACAACTGCAAAAAACATCACACTCATAAAGAAATTCAAAATATGACTGAATGCAAACACTGTGAGCTGTTTAGTGGAACAGCTGCACTGTTTAATATCACTAGTGATAAAGTAATATTGAATAATGTTACTTTTTATTTTTGTTGGACTATTTTTATGTTTGCAATGCTGAATGCAATGACGGTTAGTGATTACCTCAAATTTTTTGTCGTCACTTAAACAATGATCACAATGAAGAGCTATTTCACCCAATACTGACAGATACTCCAGATGGTTTTTACATCAATCTTTCCACTTGAACAGTCTGTGAGGATTATTGGTTATGTAGAAAATAAGCTCAGAAACGTATCACATTCATTTCACCTGGAATTCCAGGTGTTAGAAATATAACACAATTTAATTTCTGTTTTTTGTTGTTTTTTTTTTTACAAAGGTTATATAAACAGTCATATAAAAAATGTGTATGTTTCTTATATGTGTTTCTTGTACAACAAACATCTGAAAACAGGGTTGAAAATGTTGCTTATTTTGGCTGAACATACAGTAGTTTTCAATTAAAATCTGATTAATTAATTACAGCACCAGTTTAACAAAAAAAGTCCAAACTATCAGGGCTGCTTTTTCTTTTTTTTTTTTTTTTTTTAAACATCACTCTATATGTTTACATCCATTACTGCTTCACTAGTGAGCACTGCAGCTTTTCATGTCGCGTTCGAAATGAAAAACTTTGATCAGCGTGAGCCGACCTTCACAGCCGCACTTTGTACCTTCACAGCAGAAGTCTGAGGTGTGACGACTCCCAGCAGCACGAGCGCCATCTTGCTGATGACCAGCTCAGTGATGAGCTGTCTGTCCTCCTCCACGTGCTCACCAATCAGAGGCATGGAGCTGTCCATCACCTGCAGGCAGGAAATGTCGACCAAAAGAAATATGTCAACCCGCCACTAGATGGCTGTGTTGTATCACTTCGATGGAGTTCAGTGACTGAATAAAGGTCAACGAACATAATAAAGACGAGTCAGTTTTTTCAGGTCACACGTACTGCTCTGCCGTTGAGGTCAGAGGTCAAGAGCTTTACAACCCTCTGCAGACCTCAAGTCCAATTAAGAGCCGGATGGGATCGAGTGCTCTGGATGTTCCCATGCACTGCTCACCAGAAAGGCCCTCCACGTGGATCCGTCCCAGCAAGTCCACCGAACTGGGACAACCACTTTGGTTTCCTGCAGTAGTTTTTATTCGGATATAAACTGGGACTACCTCGCATAATTCCATGGGTTTTTTTTTTTTTTTTTTTTTTTTTTTAGCCTTTCATTTTGCTCTAATAATGACTTTCACGGACCGAAGCCCAGATTTATACGCCTCTGTCATTTAGGCAAACTTTAAACGAGCTTCCAATTCACAGGCCCAAAATAGGATACTATTACCTTACAGCCTAAACACTCGAGTCAACAAAATTCCGAAGCCCTCAGGTCACAGTGACGATGTTGGGACTGCGGGAGGCCTGGAGACCCGGCGACTTCCTCCCTGCTGACCAGCGGGAAACGGCGACCGCTGGTTCTGCTGGCACCGGGCTGTAAACACGGCTCCGGGCACGGATGCGTGCGCCGGTCCTCTGGCTCACGGTGTTTACCGAGCTCAGGGCCAGTCAGGAGTTTCAGCCTCACTAGCCTCGTTGCTGCGGCTTTTATTGGCGCTTTTGGATAAATACTGTCTAAACATCCACAGGGCTACGTCAAGTGCTACGTGACTTTCTTTACTAGCGTGAAAATAGAAATGAAAAAAAAGATGGAGAAAAAAAAAACCCAGATAAGGGATGTATACATTGTTGCTGAAGATGAACGCTGTATCTATCTTTGCTCAGATTTTTCTTGTGTTTTCAGACCACAAACATTTAGATGAAACATTTAAAAGCTTAAAGTAGCAACGTTAAGTTGAGCTGTTTATCTGTCAGGACTGTAAGGAAGAGCATTAAAAAGCCTGTCGACATATTCAATAAATTTGAACGTGCTTTCTGATGAGTCTCCTTTGTCAGACTGAACGTTCCTTCTAAACCTGCAAAAGGCTGCAGTATTTTATGTTGATAATTTTTTTACATATTAGTTGAGAGTGTCACTATGTTGTAACATTATACAAGACAGACATTCTGTGAAAAAAACTGAGCTCTTCTGCCTTCTCCTGGTCCTAAAAAACAATCATAGCCACAGCGTTGTCAGTCCTCCTCTTTGCTCTCTAGTACCCTGCAGCTAGCAGCTAGCTGTCCTGGTTAGCATGGCCATGACAGCGGATAAGTCAGATAAGTTGTTTCTCTGCCATTAGCACATTTAGCATCATTGATTGACGGCGCAGAGACCCTCCTCCTGGCTCTGATTGGTTGTTTTTGGCTGAGGGTGGTGCATTTCTTCAGAGGGCAACTCACAGAGCAGATCAATGTTTTCAACAGATTTGTTCCATGTTACCCTGTCATGACACGGGGACAGTTTTAACAAATATCTATATATAAGAAAACATTCTTAGTAAAAGTTACATAATCCAGCTTTAAACAGGTATTAAACAAACTTCATTGAACTCATATTTCTGTATTGTTTTATTTTTGTTTGATATGATGCAATCTTCAATCTCTGCTTTTATTAATAATGTAATGATAATTCTATTCATTTAAAAATCGTAATTACATATGCATCTACATGAAAAAGTAAGATGGATATCAATATCTGATATTGCCAATAATCAATATTTACTGATTATATATACATTTTATATTTCTTCTGGGGATGGAAATTTCATCCATTAATGTTGATTAATTAATTACGTAGATTTTATTTTTCATTAAATCCCTTTTTTTTTCTTTTTTTAATAATTAAGGTTCCAACAGGAACCTTTGAATTCACACGTTTTCGCTACGCCAGTGAATCTGACGCACATGCAGCCTCCATTATCAGCAGCGACGAAAAGCAAAGCTGCTCTGGGGGTTTTGTTGCCTTGTTGGCTCAAAAAACCTAAAATACCTCTTAAAAAAAAAAAAACAAACAAAAAAAAACCATAACTGTTTTTCTTTTTAATTTCTCAAATGAGGTTAAAATTTTGGAGGACTCTGTCAGGTAGCTGGAGCAGCAAGTGGCTAATGATAGCTTGGCAGTACACTGGCTAAGTATGGAAAGATCTGATGGGAAAGTGGTTTTGGAGGGAAGAGACACGACCGAAGACATAAAGAATCATGAATGCAGAAAAACAAAAACACAATGTGGGAAACTGAAAGCGCCGAGGCACAAATCGGAGTAATTCTTTCCCTGTTTGTGCCCGTTTTCTTGGCAAACCTCTGGCGGCGAGGAGGGGTGTGGCACTGTGTTTTGGCCAGTTAGGTCATCGCCGCACAGGACCGAGCAGAGGCCTGGCAAACCGTCCCCCGGGCTCCACTTCAAACAGTGTGCGGTGGCAAGCGGAGCCGGGATCCACCCTGCTGATTTATTAGGGTCCAGAGTCATCCAGCAGAAAGCCGGGGCCGCCGCTGGAACGCAGAGGTGTTGTTCTAGGCTCTCACAAAGCGGGAGAAGTCCGTCTGTCTGGACAATGCATTCTGTTCCATGGGAAAGTTCCTGGACACTTTCATCTTGGAACTTCATCAATCGCAATTGATGAGAATTCTCTCAGCGTTAGAGAGGCATCCGCTTTTGACGCTTTAATCCTCAAAGTGTTTTCACACCCCGTTTGAAATGAGGGTTTGTTTTGTGCATTGATGTGCACAACCTTAAACCAACACTTTATTGGATGTGCAAATACTAAAATGTTCCTCTTTTAATAGCTCAAACGTCCAATATACTTTATATGCATTAATACGCACATTGGAAGTAGTTAACATGCCCCGTCTTCATTAGCTCCTCTCTTCGGGGATCAGCCAATCAGCAACAAGGAAAACGAATGATACTCCCGGATTGGCTGCTTGTCGAAGCCCAGCCAAGTCGCTAATGTTTTTGGAAATTTCACCACGTCGAGGTGCGTTTTAGTTTCAAAAATAGTCATTTACCCATAAAATATAACAGTGAAAATCACGAACCGCAAATAGACAGTGGTCCATTGTCTCATCATCAATAACCGGAGAAATGACGAGACAGCCGTATTTTTACTGAACCTCGATGTTTCTCCAGAAACAAGAAGACAACATGGAAACCAGGCAGGGAGGTCAGCGAGGCCAAAAGCTCGACTGTTAGCGTTTGAACAAAAAAAAAAAAAAAAAAAAAAAAAAAACGCCTGGCAGCAAAAAAAAACAAACAGCTTTTTAGTAGAGCTGTGGAAAACCTGAGTAAGATTGTGCATATCTTTGAGAGTTCTGGCATTCCTGCAACATTTAAACATGTTTCCACAGCAGTCCTTAAAGTATCAACATGTAGCTGAGCTATCACTCGTGCTATTTGTGGAACATCACTTAAGTTCTCGTCTGGCCACTGCTTAAAGTTTCCACCTCGCATCGTTCCGTTCATTCTCACAGCCGTCCTGTGAGAATAAACGACGATTAGCAGAAAAAAAAAAAAAAGTCATCAGAAAATGTCAAGTTTAATGTAGGTCACTTTCATTTCAACAAGAAAGTATTTAAGTGTTACATGATCCAAGTTGCTGAGTTTTTGTCATAAAGATGTAACGGTTTACAAAAACTCCATTTGTAAACATGGTTGTTCTGGTACTGAAGAATAACGGACCGGAGTCGCCAGTTGGGCCATTAGCGCCATCTATAGGGCCACAGAGAAACATCACATTCTACACCTGCGATCACCAAACGAAGCCACTTCACTCAGCGCTTCTTTAGGGAACTTGGTGGCGGTAATGCATGAGTCACTCGTTTAACAATCTCCACTAAGTGGATGAAGATTTTCTTCTTCGGAACCGCTGACCTGACGGGAAGTTCTCACCACAACGCCTCTGGTTATCGCCTGGCTTGCTGTCCTTAAAGGAAGACTCATGATCTGAAGGTGTTGGAACTTCAGTTTCATTCGTGGTTCTGGTTCGTGATCACTTCTTTATTGCTTGATCTTCCATTTTAATTCGCTTTGCTTTGCTTTGCTTCGCTTTGCGTCTTTGCGCGTTGCACTTATTCACTTCGTTTTCGTTTCAGGTTCTGAATGTAAGTTTTCTCTTTGTCTCTCATCTTTCCCTCAGTCTGCCATCTATTCCTCCTTCCCAGCTGTTTCTCGTTTTCACCTGCACCTTGCTCTTCCTCCAGCTGCATCTACTCACCTGTGATTAGCTCGTCTGGTTCTCATGTGACTCTCCGCTCCATCCTCAGTGTTTGTAAATCTTCCTTTCTGCACCGTTTAACACGTGTTCCTCGGTCTCTCCCCAGTTTTCCGAGCTTTCTTCCTCAGCAGAGTCTTCCCACAGTCCTTCGTTTATTTTTCAAATTAAAAACTCGTTGCCTTCTATATCTTCCTGTTTCATGGGTCCCGTCTTTAAAAACCAAAGACTTCTTCCGAGAAACCGGAAGAAACATCTGAAGGATTTTGAAGTGTTTCTCAAAGAGACGACTAAAAATAGTAAAACGCAACTGAAATCAAGCAGAAGTCCTAAGCGTCAGCATTCAAGTTGACGCATTAATAAGGCTTTTTATTTGAATACTTCCACTATCAGTCTCCACCATGAATGAGATGGAGCGCTGCTCGTCTTTAAGATAAACCTGACAAATTACAATTTACTGTTCACTGAGACACTTTCCTTTTACGTAAGTATTCCTGCAGAGATCTATGTGAGAGTGCATGACCGTTTCTGTTGAGGTTTTGCATCAGATTTAACTTTGGAGGTCTGGGAGTCAAGATGTGAGTCAGAACAACGAAGCAAGAAACCAGATTAAAGCAGAGCTCAGACGAACGTCACGGTGATTTAGCATTAAACTGGATTAAATCGCTATGACATTGCGTCTCGGCGTGCAGCTCTAACATCATTTCGCGTCGCATCATCCTCATGTGTGACGTTTTAATTGGTGTCACAGGGCCGACGTATTGAATAAAACCGGCTTCGGTCCGCGTAGGAGCGGCGGCTGCTCATGCTGAGCCGCGTCACGCCTGCCCCACACGAGGTGCCACAAAGTTGCAGCTGGCAGCAGATTTAATCAGCAGCAGTGAGGAGTGAACGACGCCCTTCTCCAGGGAGCCGCCGGGTTTTCGCCGAGGCAGTCGGGAGCGCTTTCTCCACGGCTGACCCCGCCCAGGCGGGAGACGGAGAGCGGGCCGACGTCCTGCTCTCGGGGCTGAATACGGGCGAGTCAGACGTCAAGGCGGAAACTGATCCCACGCCGTCCAGCCGCTCGTCTCCAGCCGCGGATGTGCGCAAATCTTTTGTCGACGTTATGCTGACGTCGACAAAGAAAATCGCAACTGCTGTGTGTCAGTTTGACAAGAGATGATATTGAAATCACGCGTGAATAAGTTTGTTCATGCAGTAGGTCATTAATATCACGTTATATTAGATTAATAACTCAAATCGTGGCACTAACAACTGATCCAGAACACGTTAGGGTAGCTAACGTGGTGGTGTCTCTGGAGGGCAAGCCGCTGTGATGCGGCGGCGGCAAGCCGAGCGGAGTCAAGCCAACCGCCGTGCCATCAGGACCGAAGCAACCAACCCCACCTGAACACCGTCACTTCACCCAGAAGCTTGCTCTGTCTATATCCATGTCCTGAAGGTGTTAGTGTCTTTAGGCTTCTTTGTTCCTAACTGTTCATAGGAACAGTCTTCAGTCAGAGGCCTTTTCGGATTCCTTGCGAGACTGACTACTACTGGAGATCCTTCCTGTCCCCATTATCTTCATTTAAGAACACACGGACAAAAAAAAAATCTAACTGGAACAAATAGTTAGGTTTTGTTTCATGTGTCAAATGTGGCTGACACACGGCAGCGGCAGCAGCCTTCCAATCAGACGGTGTTGCCGCTGCAGCATTCCTGCAGGGTTCAGGGCCGCTCCGCTTGCATCGGAGTCAAAACTGAAACTCCAGCAGAGTGGTAAACACACAGCGGCGTGACACAACCGCTCACTTCTGACGTTGTTTTTCATTGAGCTGACTGTGTTTGGTCTGCAGACTAATTATTCTTTCAAGGCTCTCTTGATCACGCGCCACCAGGTTTGGCTACACCCGCGTCTGCTGTTTGTCACCTCGGCCCCCAGACTGTGACCTTCCTACTTGTCGGTATAATCAGGAAAAAAAAAAAACAAAAAACAAAAACAAGAAAAAAAACAAGACGAAGTCCAAGCTGATGTTTCCAGCCTGCATTCAGTGCCGTGAAAAAAGGTATTTGAACCCCTGAACAGGTTTCTATTCTGTTCATCACACAAATATCAAGCTAAGAGAAAATCCCCAAAACACTTTTGAAACGAGGATTTAGTCAAGTCCAGGAAATTATGCATCTGAGCCTGTGATGTGACTGGTAGAGAAGAAAAACTGAATTAGGAGAAAAATGTTCCACCGGCATAAATAATCATAATAAACAGAATTAAAGTCATTTAAAATGAAATAAAAATAATGATAAAAATAAATTTGCAATAAGGTAAGAATAAACTGGTAATATTAGGAGAAAAAGTTGTGATAATGAGACTAAAATGAGTTAATATTGTGAGAAAAAAGTTGTTTGGGAATTAAGTCCTGGTATTAAATAAAGTCATTAGCATTGTATTAACAAGAATAAACTCAATATTATAAGTTGCGATGTTATGAGAATTATTCAAAATAAATATGAGGGGAAAGTCATATTACCAAAATAAGGTCGCATGTTAAGGGAATTTATGAGTGAAATAAAAAATGAAAATAAAAAAATCAAATAAGAATGAGGAATCCTGAGCCCCATCTGAAGTTAAACTCTGGTATCTATTTTACAAATAAGTAAATGCTTCATCTTTAACACATCAGCATCAAATGATCAAAAATCCTGAACCAGACCAAGTCGTTACCTCACATCTTAAATCTTATTTACTCTCATGGCGGCTTTTTGTTGGTCACTTTATTCTGGGAAAGTTGAAACTTTATTATTATTATTATTATCATGATTATAATAATAATAATTATTATTATTAACTTTATTGTGAGTTAGTCGGAATTGCATTCCAGGTATTAGATGTTCGAGGGAAAACTTTATACGTAGGCAAAACTGATTTGATGAAAAAAACAAAACAAAAAGAAAAAAAACAAAAAAAACTGAAGAAATCCAAAACTGGCCAATTGATTTTTCACAGCACTGAGTAAAAGTCCTGCGTAAAACGGCTCCCGCTGTTGCATAACGCAGCAGGTTTCAGCCGCCTTTTGCGTCAAACGACTCTCTCGCGTGTTGGGTTTTTTTTCGGGAACGCGCGCTGACCTCGATAATGTAGTCGTTGCCATCTTTCCCGTGGACTGCCTTCACGGCGCAGATGTCGAGGCCGCCAAACATCTCGGCGCAGGAGTCCACCCACATGCGATATCTGGACGAGTCCCACGAAAAGCCAAAAGGAAAAATAAAAAACACATACACACACACACACACACACACACACACACACAAAAAAAAACAACAAAAAAACAATTCAACAACCGGCAATGACTGGAGGATCAGAAAGTACACCCGGTTCTAAAACAGCACGTCTGTCGGAACACGTCCAAACTCTGAAACTGACGGCGGTTATGAAACGCCAGTTGTCTGTGATGGTGGACATTCTGGTGGGAAACTTCGGGGCGGCTGACCTGTCCGTCATCGCGATCTGCTCCAGCATGGCGGAACCCGTGTTGGCCTTCCAGTTGCCAGAGATTGAGGTCCTCCTAAAAAATTTCCCCGCCAAAAAAAAAAAAAAAGAAAAGAAAGAGAAACGGATCAGAAAAAAACAAAACAAAAAACACTTAAACAGCTAACCTCACGAGACAAGCTATCACACATTCATCAGTGACGGTGACTGCCGTCCACACCTACGACGCTGTTTGTGTCAGGAGCCAATTATGGGCCCCTGCTTTTACTGGTCAGACTGGAGGAAACGGGGGAATCAGATAAGTTCTATCATTTGCCTCTGGTTTTTCTTACTTTCTTTCTTTTTTTTTTTTTTTTTTTCTCTGGTAATTATCGAGATTCGCAGACATGAAAATTAGAAGGGTGTTCACTGGAGCTTTTTGCTGCTTCACGCTCGACTGACGTTGCACAGAACTTTCTGTTGCTTCCAAATGGGTGTGAGTTCGAAAACTCAGTTTTCCAGCATTGTTCTGACGTCAACATCGAGAGACACCTGCAAGGTTACGGGCTGAAGCCCGAGAGGCAGGGAGCAGATGGATGTTTTTTCTTAGTGCTCATGTCTTACCAACACGATCTCCTAGAAACGTATATGAAGGATCAACACAAAGTAATGAATTCTGGTTCGTACAGTTGTTGGGTTTTCTTTGTTTGTTTTTTGGTTTTTTAAAGCCTTGCAGTCGTGACCACTGGCATTATGACTGCAAGTGTTTCAGGGTAAGTCTCCTGTTACGTGAAGATGTTTTTTTTTTTTTTCAAAATACAACCTACAGAAATTCTACACAACAGTATGAAACATATATACATATGTTATTGTGCAAGGAAAAATGTAGTCTTAGCAGTACGACAAAATGAAAACAAAGACAACAACTGAAAAGAAATTATAATAATAAAATCAAATCAAATATGAAGGAGTCAGGGTAATTATCTAAATGACTGGCTGCTCTGCACTGATTACCGGTCACTTTAGGATGGTTCTGCTCGTCCGTAAAGGAACGGGACGTTACAGCCTTCGAGGCGGAGTGAGCATCGGGATCAATGTTAGGCTGAGCGAGAAGGTCCAAAATCGGCTGCCAGATAGGGCAGAACTTATTAGCGTGATGTCATACTGTAATTTCTCCAAATGGAGTATCTCAGTGAATTCAGTTGACCACATTTTTAAACTGAGGAACTTTGTCAGTTTCCCACAGTTTTAATGTTACTTTCTTGGCTGTCAGGCTCCCGCCCACCACAGTCGTTTGCACAGAGACGCTGCGGTTCCGAAGCGAAAGAGAACATCCACATGAAGACGCTTTGACATCGTCTCCTCCAACCAGACTCAAATCTTTTGCAGTCTTCATGGGTTTCCTTGGAGCAGCATGTTGAAGACGATGCTGCCATGTTCCATCGTGCGGATGGTGTGTTTGAGTTTTCCCCCAAAAGAATGGCAATGTTTTTGTTGGGCCATATAAAACCCTTCTAAAGCACACTAAAACAGTAAGATAAAGATATCTGACAAAGAGGAATGAATATTATTATCAGTGACATCCTGAGTCTTGAAAGACTTAAGCGGAAGACCTTCTGCCCAGGAACAGCAGTTGAATTTAATCGTGAAAATACAATCATCAGCTCAACGCTTCATGTCTTCCTCTTGAGACGTCCACGCATCTGCTGTCTCTAAAACTCTGTCAGACTTTGCATAGGACCAAACGCAAGGTAAACCTCGTACATGTAAGCCTTGTAGTTGCTGCCGATCTTCTGGATGCGGATGTCGTACTTGGACTGGACGTATGGCTCGGTGGTGGCGTAGGTCCCGGCCAGGGCCACCACGCTGGTGATGTCCTGGAAGTCCTGCTGGTTCTCCACTTTGATCTGCAGGAGAGACGGCGCTCATTAGCGAGGGGCTAATCACAAAGCAGCGGCTGCTACCGAATCCCGCAGGAATCTGACACTCGAACCCGAGCCGAGTAATGAAGGGTCCCTGGACGGAAACGCGGCCGGGGGCGGCTTTGAACCGCGTCACCATGGAGTTATTAGGCTGTGGACTAATAAACACAGACCGGAGGGAAACGCTCAACGCTCAACACGTCGGCAACACCACATTCATTTTTCACAGCGTACATTAGCCTGGTAACTTTAAACCTTTTGTTTTCTGTTCAAATCCATGCCACCGCATCTCTATGGAATGTAGCGCCGCACTTTGTTTAGGCCATCTTATAACCTTTTTGGGGGGGTTTTTCCAGTTCATTTGCTTCGTTCACAGGCGGCCTTGTCCTGTCCATATCTTAGAGTTTGAACCGTGCAGACTCCTGAGGTTGTCACAGATCTTCTCGCTGATTGTTCCCAGATCTGGCAGCATTTAGCTTCCGTAGTAACCAGATCTATGTGAAACGGCAATTTTTACATTCACTCTGGCTTTGTTTATGTGTTACAAAAGGACGGCCAGCATCGGCCAGAACTGCCGGGGAAAAATGTCAAGTCTAAAAATATTGATGCCATCAGTAGAACCTCACATTTGCTTAATTTGATAAATTTCCTGAATGATATTAAACAATTAAGCGCGTAAAGTGCAACCTAGTTAAAAAACAAATGGTGGCGTCTGCAGCGGAGGTTGACGATACACTGTTGGGGAGACAAATATTAACAACAGACCACACGTTTTGACTGCTGTCCTTCATCAAGGTCACGCAAGCCGAAACAAGTTGATCTGTTGCTATGACACTGCTTGTTTGTTTTTTCTCCTCCTCTTCTTCTTCTTTTTCTGTTTTATTTTTTTATTTTTGGTAAGATTTAAACGTTGCACTAAACCGAGGAAGGAAAGAGCATCTACATGACAAACTGTACGATTCTGCGGTTTCTGAGGCTGTTCAAAGACAAAGTCCAAAACGCACCAGTGAAGCCGTATGAATTTTCTGGGTGGATCAAAGAGCTCCCGTTAGCAATGACGCAATAGAAGCAGCACCAGGATAATAAACGTGACAGAATGTTCCCAAAACTGTAAAAAAAAAAAAAAAAAAAAAAAAAGGTTTCAAAAGCAGGGCGGGCCATTAAACAGCGTTGTTACTGTCGCAAGATGAAAACACTTGTTAAAACCAACAGCTGAAGCAGCTAATAAGTCATTTGGCGTCGCAAATTACTGACAGTGACACAACCGCGGCTTAGCTCCAGTCCCTCTGAACTCCGCAGAGTCTGAACGCAGGAGCAGGTCGATGCTCTGCGACGCTCCACAGCAGCGAAATCCAGACAGGAATGAATCACCAAAAGAGAAGCTCTCTGACAACTTTCCTTTTTGTCACAACCGTTGCGTAACTCCATTACTTCACACGAATAAATAACAATAAAACAAAAAAAAAAAAAAAAAAACCCCTTTCATTTATTTATTTATTTTTTCCTGTCGGGAAAGACTTGTGCGTTGTCCTTCGGGGCGTTACGCAACCAGTAGACATAACAGGGATTTTTGTCACGGCAGTCGCTTCAGTCAGTCAATCTGTGAAAGATGAGAGCGAGTGTTTGTTTAAAAGTCCGGCGAGAGGCTGAGTCGGCCCGCGCCGCATCCGTCTGGCTTCTGCTTCCTGCCGGAACCGAAGACCCGCCGAGGCGCCGGTAAAGAGACGTGGGCTTTCACCTGGGAGGAACCGAAACGAGCCCGGCGAGTTTGTCTGGAAATCCTCCGACGCCTCTGACAAGAAGAGCTAAAAATACTCTGTTTGTTTAGATAGCGTCTGAACGCACGGTGTTCAGATACATGCTGCATTTACGTGAGAAATAATGTTTTTAGTTGCGACTCAGCAGGGGCCTGACACATATTCTGACTCTTTAAAATTAAAATGCTTTTCTGTTGTAACTGGAGAATAATTACAGACAAGAAGCATTAAAGTCAACACGATAACTTCAACGCCCGATTATGAAACACTCAATTACAGCAGAGATAAAGGTTCAAATGATAAAAGTGTTTTAATATTTTAAAGAGCTCACCTTTCCCATACCAGCATGGGCATGCCCCATCTTGACCACCACAGGGAACGAAGGGGTCGTGACCTGCAGACAGGATCATCATCACAAAATCATTAATAATAAGAGAGAAAAAGTTGTTGTTTTTTTTTTTTTTCCTGGCTCAGCTTACTTTGACATCATTTGCTTAAATTTGACATTTTGAACTAAAACTAAATTTTTTTGCTAACACGTGCACAATGGAGTCCAGTCATTGAATCAGAATTAAGCCCAGTGACTGTAAACAACACGTGAGACTAATTCAGGAACAGAAACGCACGGAAACTACGCGTTTTTACACAGCGGATGAGATAATAGCAGAAATAGTCTTATTTTCAACGTCTCTGTTTAAGCTACGGTTTGACGGCACATATGGTGACCGATTTCCAATGTATATTTTAAAGACGTTGACTAGCCAAACAAAAACATGACGGATTTCTGTTGTAGCAAAAAAAAAAAGAAAAAAAAAAAGGAAGGAACATAAATTCTGACTCAAAGTCCAGGAAAGGGTGGTCAGTGAGTTGTCAGACAAAAAGGGTTTAAGGAGTTTCATATAACAACTCAGACCTTTAAATATCCAGGAAGACAGCAGACGTGTGGTAAACACCACGCGGAGACGCCATCAAAAGCGGAAACTTCCCCCCCGCCTCCCTCTCGCTTAGGATTGGGATTGTCCAGAAACGGCCCGGCTCTCAGGCCGTCCCATCAAACCCAGCGCTGCCTGGCACTGGGAGGAGCTTTGGAGAATGATGATGGTTGGTTACACTCTGGTGTTCGGTTCTGGGAAGCTGGGTGGAAGGCCACATGCCACTGGGAAGCGTCTGGACAGGCCAGGCGGACCACAAACACGCCATTTCTCATCATTTTAGAGAGTTGAAGTAGAGGAAGCATCTTCAAACCTCCTTGCGGTTACTCGCCTCGCTTTACTCTAATAAAATTGGAAAATGGGAACCCCTCTAAAGACGGAGCTTCTCATTTTCCCTCCTTTGATACTCAACAGACAACAGACTTTTAGATCAATTCTCTCATATAAAAATATCTGTGTATATAATTATTCAAAAGTATTGGGTTGTAACTTTTGCAGAAGTTTAGAACGTAACTGTTACACATTTTTGCTTCTTGTAAACTCTAATGCTGGTGTCTTAAAAAAACCTGACACCTCCCTCTAAATACGGAGAAGTGAAGGACATTTCCTGGAACATCATCTCATCCTATGACCGTGAAGTCGCCTCTGAAGCGTTCCTGTTCTGAACAGTGCGTCCGTGTCGGGATCAAGGTTCGGGACATTCACCAACTTCTCATTTTCTTTTCATATTCACCGACAGTCTGGGAAATAAACATCGATGTCCATAAATGGGTGCAAGAGGTAAAAAAAATAAAAAAATTTAAAAAAAGCCAATTGAATCCAAAAATAAGTCTGGCTGTCAATTTAGGTTTCAGTTTTACGCGTCCAGAACGCCAAGGCTGAGTAAAGTGTTTGCGCAGCGTAAATAATCAGACTGCGTAATGCTGTCATTGAGTCATGGCTGAGGTGGTTCTGTAGCAGTGGGCCCAGTAGTCGTGTAAGCTACAGTATGAAATCCATTGTTATCTTATGGCTTCAAGACTTCCTGCTCCACTGAATGGAATGGAGATACGCAGCAGTTTGACAGCCGTAAGAATAAACACTCCCAAGATGGCGGCAGGCCAAATGGACAGAGGAAACAAAAGAGCAGACTTTCCAGCAAGGAAGGAAGTATGCTATCATTTCATGCACACCCTTCCCTGTCAGTCGTCTGGGCCACACATCGCAGCGCTGCCGCCAATTTGTTTCAGGCCTTTGACTGTTCCGAGGTGATGGGGGTACAGCTGATACCGACGAGCCGTGACCACACAGGCCCGAACCACGAACTGCCGGCACACAGTGGCGGCGCAGGTCTCCCTGTCGCCGCATCAAGAAGAATTGTTGAAATTCCTGAGAATGTGCAGAGCGGCCAGATGAAATGTGAGGGGAGCCGATCGTCTCCACTCAAAGGACGAACTGTCATGCAGGCGAGCCGTCAGCTGCAAGGCCTGGCAGCCCTCTGTGTGTTTGTGGATTTTCTGTGAACATTTTACAAGATAAAGAGAAGGTACGCATCGACATGTCGGGTAGGAGAAACGTCCATATGGTTCAAAAAAGGAAGTCTGTGGAAGCAGGCTGCTGCTTCCACAGACAACAGCTTCAGTAGAAGACGAGGCTAAGCTGGCAAACAAGTTAAATACTCCCATTCTGACGTCCGTCATGATGCCTCAGTGTGATCAGGTGACGTAGTCACAAAGGGTCAACAGACAAACGGGGAAGGATCTGCGGCCGTCACAGCATCAGTGGTTTGTGGAGCAAAAGTCGCTATCTGCTCTGAAGCTTCCTGAAACGATGAAAAACTGAGATTGTTTTTTCACTGTTTCTAATAAACATAGCGCGTATTTTTTCTAGCAACAAAAAGAAACACGAGATGCCAATGTCAGCATCCACAGTCCACGTCTAATGAAACTCCACGAATGACCAGGAGTTCCTGAAACACTGGAAAGATGAATGGCTGGAAAAACCCTGTGCACCAATCTGATGGCTGACTGAAGTGTTTATATGAGATCCGTTTCTCACGGCTTCAAGATCAGCCTGAAGCGCGAGGTCTACGGACGTTTACGACCTTTACGGGAGTAACGCGTGCGTCACATGACGTCTGACACGGCGCCTGAGGTTCGACACGTATGTGAAGAGAGCCGGGCAGAGGGGGATCTCTGTTTGCCTCGTGGAGAGAGAGTTTTGGGTGGACAGGGGTGGGGGAAGGAGGAGCCGCCCACTCTGTCTGGACACGTTCCTTCCAGTCATTCCCATCGTCATGGCAATGACGGCAGACGCGTCGAGGTGAGACGACCACATCCTCTGCGTCTGATCAGACAGAACCATCAGACGGAGGCGGGCCCCGCCATATTGTTTTTGCTGACCACAAAAATATCTGTTTCAGTAATAATTCACCGTTTGACAGGGAAAATGCTTGCAATCTTTGAAGGGACGTCGACCGGACGTCACGAGCGTTTGTCGTCGTCTGTGGAGCTGCCGAGCATTTTCTATGGAGGGAGACACATTGTTGTCCTCGTCAGTCTTCCCTTCCTTTCACACTCATTGAAATGAAGCACTTCCCTTGACAGGTTCTTCCATTTAAGGCAATCTGCAGAAAGTCACTTTGAGCAAGTGCAACTCCACTAAAACCAAAAAAAAAATAATAAAAAAATACAAATTCAATATCAATTGACCTCTTCATTGGAATTGAAGCTTAGGTTTTCCGAGCTTGAGCTTCAAGCCACCAAGCAGAGCTGTAAGAAAATATTCTGCGCCTCTGATGTGCATTATAGCCCCATCCTGCGCCTCAGACATGAGGGAGTCGATTTTATGGGAGCAGCCTTTATTTTCACAGAAATTGATATATATAACGAGACCGTTCGACAAAAACAAGTTTCCGCTATTTGGAGAAAGTTGGCGCGCGGAGGCCTCCGCAGACCCTCAGATGCCACTGTTCTGCTTTCATCTGCGCCCCTCAGCCTTCGATTCCGAGAAGGAAAATCTGTAAAAGGCATCCCGTGTGGCAGAAATGGCTAAGAAAGAGCTAATTATATGGTGGGTCACTTCGCCAGTCTAGGTTTTCTTCTTAAACAAATCTCAGTAAATATGGCTGAGGATCACACGGAGTACTTCAGGGAAACCCGTTCACCAACAGCCCTCGGTTAGACTGGATTTGCATAGTTCCCTGTACGAGAGTCAAAACAAAGCCTGACGCTCAGGCCAGGGCTGGTGGTGAATCATGGTGCTGTGTAATAAACTCTGCTAAGCTGTTTTCATTGCTAAAATTACAAACGTGCATCGCACTAAGACTAAAAGCGTTGGGTTTTTTTTTTTTAGCTTAAAACCCTTCATGTTCATGTTCGTGTTCAGGATAAGGGTGTGAGAAGACAAAGACAAATCAAGAGTTTGACCATTTCGGAGGAGAAACCAAATAACATTAAGTCGTATTTGATCAGATTTGAACGTCAATGAAAAGTTTGTACATTTTAATAACTCAATGCTCGAAGCGAAATGTTGACGTTTGTTTTTTTTTGTGATATTTTGTCAAAAAAAAAAAAAGCAACATTTTGTTGATCGTGACTGACGGAAGAATAAAAAGGGCAAAACATGGCAGGGGGTGAATACTTTCTGCTGTCCTAGTATTCTCTCCATCCTTCTTCCTCTCCTCTATTCTTAACTCCCTCTCTCATTTTTTTACTTTTCATCCATCTCTCCTCCAGTGGCATTACACCACAGACGCTCTTTTTAAACATCCGGTTTTTCCTTCGAAAACAATATCAATAAAAAGTTAATTGAACTTATTTAAAAAAAGGTTGTTCCGTGAAATAAATACTTGGCTTCAACAGCAGTTGTTTATGCTCAGTTTCTTTTTATCGCGGAAACCGCAACATTGTTCAAAGACCAGTGGAGCAAATTTGAAGTCAAAACCTAGACTTTCAGCTGCTAAGCTCATATTGCGTTTGTCGCAGAGCGGTGGGAGTAAAACCCCTCGGCGGATTGCACACGCTGCATAAACCAAAACACATGGTGCATCCATCTCGCCTTTATGATCTCTTAATTTTTACTATGGCCTCTCAAACCTGCCACATCAAGAGGGAGACATGAGGCGCGATGGTTAAGGCAGACGGCGAGCGCAGGGGGACCCCGACCCAGAAGCCTTTTCAAGTGTCCGTCTGCAGCGACACCAAAGACGGCCTTCCCACATCAAACACCGCCTGTGGATTAGGAGGGCTTCAAGAGACAAGTAATGGTTATGATGAAACTCCCTTTAGAGTTAGAATTTATGCACCTGACAGAAGGACTTGTTTCAGCAAGTTTTGGCTCGGTCGCTTTTATGGAAAAGCAAGGGAAATTGTAAAGTTTGGTCAAATATCAGGTGTCAGTTGATCACAAAGTAGGAATGTCAGATCTCTCCGGAACATGTTGTTTTTGTCTTTGAAAGTCCTCTACCTAAGCTCAAAACAATACGTCAGAGCTACCGTAAGAGTAACATTCATGACTCACACCGTAGTTCCTGCATACGCCGCCATAAAAGACATTTACAAGTTGTCATAGTAACCCACAGGGCTAACACCCACACCAAAACAGCAGCACATGCCACTGTAGTGTAGTAAAAGCCACCTAATGTGTCTTGGTAATTGATGTTGTGGAATTCGAGCTCATATGTCTTCCATTAAGAGTCTGTTCCTGTGCATATCCATGAGGCAGCCAGCTGTCTGGAAAGCACGAGTTGGACCTGGAGGATGGAAGTTTCCATGGTGGACGCTTTCTGACAAACACAAGGTGGTAATGGGGAAGCAAAGGAGGCACCACTTGCTTTATCATCAAACCTTATTTTGTGCTTGGAAGATTCAGAAATAAACAATGCATCCTATTTGGGTGCGCAACGGTTGACGGTTCGATACATTTTTGTTTCATTTCAATCAAGGCAAACAAATAAGTGGCCAACAGAGAAATGATTTGAAGGAAGGAACGAATGTATGCAGGCAGATGAGATGGATCAACAATAAAACCGCTAAAAGGCGCCATACAGTTGGCACCACCAGTTCCTCCGACCACCACCAGCAGCCACTGTGTCCTTGACCCAAAGACACAAACACTGAGGTGGACTGAGCAGGGATTCAAACTGGCAAACCACCAGTTACATCAAACTAGACATTCAGTTAAGCAAGTTCTGCTGTCCTGGAAATCGGCATCACGTTATGCAAACCTATTCCATGAAGCTGTCTAGTCATTGTTCTTCAGTTAAGCTGAAGGCCACATGTTGTTCGGAGGTCTGTAGCGGGTGACTGCAAAACGTTAGTGATTTCTGAAGCTACCACTTCATGACCGAGTCTTTGCAATCCACAATCACGTCCAGTTGACCAAGGAATATTGATACACCTGTAGCTACGGAAGAGATCAAAATACCGGAATTAAATGATTTTGAATACTATAGGAAAGATAGAATATGCTATGTTAAAAGAGAAGCTAATCACAGGGTGCACTCACAACTGCCCAGTGTAGTCCACTTTGATAGAACTCTAGTCAATTCGCCTAGAAAGTCTGATTCATTTGAGGAAGGAGTGAACACGCAGGCGAACCAAACAGTCAACTCTGATCCAAGGTCTCTCGGTTTGATTTAAGGGAACTCTGGTGCTGTTCAAATGCACATGTGAACGCCAAGTGGACCAGAGACCGCTCCAAAAGCAGGAAGTGGACTGTAGGGCAGGGCATTCTGGGTAATTAGTGAGTCTGTCACAAGCATGAAAAATGACTTGCGGTGTTTTAGCAAAGACAAACGAGAAATCCTACATCCTCTAGAATCTGACGCGACTCCATTTCATTATGAAGCAGGACTTTGCACTCGCTTTCTTCTTCAGATGATTTTGTCTTGTTTCTCCAGTGGCACCACAGGCAAGGGAGTAAACCGTTTTTTCAAAGGGTTTGGATAGATTGATAAGCAGCGGCTGAAAATGTAACAAATGTTGCGAGTTTCACCAAATGAACTGAGTCTCCTGGACTCTCAGGTGTGAAAACACTCAGCCTAAAAACATCGAAGCCGCTGTAAATGATCAGCAAGCATGTTTTCAAGCCCAAACAGCCCAGCGCATTTCATTCAAGTAAACAAAGCTACGTCTAAAAGTCAATGCTAAGTGGATGTCCAGATTGTTAAGTTTGGCTATTTATATCCTGCTTCCTTGTGGTTTCGCTTTAACAGGAATCTGAGCAGGTCCTACCAGCACTGATCAATTCAACGACATACTTTGCTTTTTATATGAAGGGAAGGAACAGCTGGGCTTCCAGTGACCCGGCCCTGGAGAGGCCATACGTCCCACATTCCTTTCAATCAAGAGGAAAAGTGAAATGTCTTTCCCATTTTCCAGACTATATTAGGCCTCGGAAAAGAAAGCAGCGGAGAAAGAATCGGTCTGGCCAGTGTAGGATTCCCACTGCACATTATCCACGGAGGGAATGGAATTATTCCGTCAATCCTTACAGCTTAGTGACTTTAGCTGGCAAAAACAATCACCGATGCAGACGTTGCACCTGTGATGCTGGGGACAACTATCCAAGCACACGAAGAAGGTTAGATGCGCCTTTTCCAAACACTACCCTGTGTGTTCGCACAAACAAAGGTCGGAGGTCACAGGGACCAACTGTTGACAGTTGTTGCCATCCCTCAGCTGCCACCAGCCTTCCCGAATTCTGCGATTTCCAAGAAAACCTCCTGGTTCCCCACGTCCCCCACCCATTTCCTGCTTTACATCCAGTTTCCAGAAAAGACATTGAGTTAGGAAAACTCTGAACAAGCAGCTTTACTGTAACACCCAAGACATAAAACAGACAGGATTTGACGGAGTGGACGGATTGCAGCTCCGTGCAACACTGTCCGGAAGATCACAACTCGCCAGGGCATCAATCACAAGCCTCCGAGCTGGTGAGGAGCTATTTTCAAACGCAGCAACGGGCAGGAGCAGAGGGAAGTCACGTGCCGTCTAAAGAGTAAACTCATCCAGCCGACTTCCCCTGCAAAACCGTCTAACGCCGATCTCGTGGCAGTCAGGATAAACAGCGTTCGCCTCTTTCCTCTCCACTTTCAATTTGAGGTTTTACAACATTTTCGTCGCGGCGTTCCAGGCGTTTACAGCGCCGAACGTTGCGGCCCACGCCCCGAATCCACGCGCAGAATCGAAAGATGCAGCAGCCAAGCAGTGATGGGTGCGAGCGCGATGCGTCCGCAAACGACGTTTTCCTTTTTCGCGTTGGTGATGGCGTGCCGGAAAAAAAAAAAAAAAAAAAGAGAGTCGACGCACGAGGCAAGAGGAGTCAGCAACTTTTTTTTTTTTTTTTTTCTTTGACAGCAGAGGAAGGGCGGTTGAGATTTTTTCGCCTGAGCGCATACCAGGGTTCAGCCCAAATGTTAGCGCCGGCGCTGCTTTCAATTAAGACGCAGCACACAGGGAGGATAACAGGGGGGAAACATCAAGGAGGAAGATGTTTGGGAACAGCTGAATGCGGCGAAGCAAGTCTCTGTTTATTCCGGCTGTGACAGAAGCAGGAATAAATGGGGGCTGTGTAACACAGAGCACTGCTACATGAAAAACTCATTCAGCTTAAAAGTCCTCTCCATGGGAAGAAAAGATCATTTTGAGAAGCGGAATGAAACAATTCAGGGATTCATTCATCTAAAACGTATATCACACAGAACGTCAATGTGTTTGACGCTCAAGAAGCAGAAACCTCGGCTGGAATTCATTCGGGGTTTGACAGATGTGAGTTGTAGTCCATGTCAATGTGCGACTCATCCACAGTCCACAGCTTGTGGATTTTTACAGAACAACTGAGAGAGTCTGAATATTCTGATAATACGACTTCATTCCATTTATATAACCTTATTCACGTATTATATGGTATTCTGGCAATGATTATTTTTGTAGTACTACGTCTTTATTCAGGTAATATGACCTTGTACTTCCATTATTACAACTTTATTATTCTAATAATACTTTATTTTCATATTATTACAACTAATCTGGAAAGTCATATTATTGCGACTTTGTCTCCGCATTAATGCGTCTTCATTCTCTCGTTTTTTTTGACCGTTGTTGCACAAGTTTGTTTTCGTCACAACCTGGTTTTATTCCCGCAGTTTAAAAACAAAAACAAAACTCTCAGCCTGGCTCTAATGCTCTGTTGTATCGTTTCTGCCTTCAAGGGAGCAAACACGTTTTCAAGGCACTGTATTTCAGTTAACCTTGAGCCAGAAATCCAAGCTGAAACATTCCTTCCTTAAGTCCCAAAATCCACATGAGAAGCACAGTGAGAATAACAGAACTGCCGCAAGTTTCCATGAAATGACCAGCCCATGCACAACTAATGAGGAGAAACACCAAGAGGCTGATTGTGTGTGGTAAAACTGAGATAACAGGTAGATCCCCCCCCCCACATGCCTGACAAAGTCTCTGTTTTAGAAGCTGTCTAAACACCATTATGAATCTCCTAACAGCTAAAATAATAATTGCGTAAGGCGACCCTGTTACCACGCTGTGGATAAATGTTTCTGCAGTCCCTTGTCGGCCTAATGGGGGATTCCAGTAACATAAATAAATGCCGGTTGACTTGCCTCCCGCTGTGGTTTGTACAGCAAAGCGTGGTCAGCAGTGGTCAACAGAACCCACACACTCTGGTCTGACCACAGGATGGCTGATCACTACCCACACAGAGAGTGACACATCCGAAAGAGAAGGAAAACTCCCAACAACCACTTAGTCCAAAACAAATAGAACTGGAATACGATTGAGCTTTTTCATGGAGGAGTTCTTTGATATTCATCTAAGAGCACATTGTATGTTTGGGAGTTCAACACCAGCCAAGTGACAAGAAATGGAGGGGGAGGCTAATCCTACTCGGTAAAAATAGTATGAAGTACTTGCTGTGTAAAAGTCAAGAGCATGCTGCAACCGCTTTAACGTCTAAGCGATTTACCAATTGACTCGTCATCACTGCGGCTATTAATAGACAATTTGGGAAAGTGTGCAGTGTAATGGTGACATTACAACAGAAACATTGCTCATACTTTGCACAGTCCATATATGGTCAATGCTTCCTTCAGACTCATAAAGTAATTATTCTGAACCTATCAATATGAAGCTGAGGTCTTTCGACTCGACACTCTGTATCTATGTTTAAGAATCGAGCTAGCAGGGCGTGCTGCGGTGGCGCAGGGGCAAAAGCACGACCCACGACCCACGACCCGCGCATGGAGGCCTTAGTCCTCGTGGTGGTAGTCGCGCGTTCGATTCCCGGCCTTAAATTCTCAACTGCTGCTTTTCTAATTTCCTCTAACAGTTAGCTGTGCTGCCATCAATTTGCTTTTCACGGTGGAGCGGTGCAGCAGAAAACAGTAGATTAAATATATGGGGTATAGAGCTGCATCCATGGCATTCTGCACTTCTCACTCTGGTTGGAACCTAAACTTGAGGCTCTCCAGAGGTCCAGGTATTCAATTAGGATAAATGGATTAAAGATTAAACACAATTGTATTAGTATACCGCTAAATATAATATTTTCTTCTGTTTTTTTTTTTTTTTTTTTTTTTTGCTTTATTAACTTGGCAATTAGGTCCCACTATTTAAAAGCTCATCTTTTGTGTTTTATATTTTAGGCCTGTGTTGCCGCTGTCATTAGGTGAGTCAGGACATTTGGTTGGATCCGAGCACGGTTAACCAGAGACAGCAGAAAGTGATTAAGTCCTTTATATTAGCAAACGTACTGCTGATTAAATGTAGTTTGAATGTAACACGGATCCTATTTATAGCCTCAATTAAGAGCTTTTTTCCTGGAACTGGAGGATTTATTTATTTCGAAGGGAAGCAGTTCTTCGCCACCCACAGAAACTTATTGCTTTCAAAACAATAGCTTTCCTATTCCAAAAGTGAAATGAGTCGTTTCCTGTTATATGCAGTCTAGCTATTTGGTCAAACTGAAACCTAACATACAGCAAAGCTTGTTTAAATCAGGGTGGGGGAGCAATGAGTGATATCAGCTCTAAAATAAACCCACCTCTCTGGGCGACTGAGCTGTCAGCTTTGTGTCACACACTCACCCCACCCCTATTCACTTGTCAACCTCTGACCTGGTAGTGACTCACTTGAGCATCTTTAAACGATCTTTCTCTCGCACACACCTTCCTGACAACGCTCGGGTTTCTGGGAAACAATGATTCTTTACCGTTTTCAGAGCGGAAGACACCCGTATGAATTCCCCGCATCGTCCAGATGGCTTCCAGTTGGAGCAGGTAACGGGACACGCTTCATAGAGAAGCAGAAAACCTAAAACACGCCTCTAAGCCCATGTCTCATTTTCAAAATGGGCCCTTAATTTCTCTGGAAGCCTGAATTCAATGAGTCACCAGTTGTCTGGGACTAATTTGCCAGTCAGCATAGGCGATATTTTGGTGCCGTGCAAAAACGAGGTGCTGAAAAAGAATAGTTCACCTTTCAGCAGGACATCAACCTTAAACTTATGGCATTTTGGGCTCCATTTGAACACCGGGCTGTCACTGCAAAAGTGACAGCCCGGTGGACCCATCAGGGACTTTTCTGTATCAACAGTAAAGCAAAATTGAAAGTCATATCTTAAGTTTTGACAAAAATAAATTCTGCATCATCAGCACACCATCCTTATATTGAGACATGGTGGTGGCTGTATGCCAATGTGGGGATTGATCCACCTTGAACCTGCTTTGAAATGATTTTTTTTGTGCCAAAAATGCAACTTCTTGGGCCTCGGTTGGTAGCACAGCTGCACCATGTGCAGATGCTGCAGTCCTGAACGCAGTGGTTCCTGGTCTTGGGCCATTTGCTGCACGCTTTCACCCTCTTTCCTGTTAAACTGCAGGTCGATAAGAGGCCACGAGAGTCAAGAAAGGTTTTTTAAGAAAGAAACTGTTCAAACATGAATATTTACTGCACAAAAATGAATTCAGCGGTGCCATTCCAAAGCCAGCAACTGATCGAAAGATAACTGGGGACCTGTCATTAATCAAATCACCTTATGGAGACCATCAACCTGATCACATGCCCAAATCATACCTGACTCCTTCTGATGTGAAGAAGCAGCAGTTCTACTTTCATCTCCCACCAGACAAAGAAGTTGTTTCACCTCTTCTTCATACATAGCTAGAAATTAAACTAGACTATTACTGCGTATTTGCTGTTTCACAGCTGGTCCTAAGTTAGTCATCTGAATATCAATCCATCATAACTCATGTAATTTTGCACTTCTGGAAACATTGTTTTAGATCGTAGATTTAGCATGAAAACAAGTCAAGTTCCTTAGCAATAACTTAATGGGCGAATGCGTTTTGCAGATAACAGTGAGTTCTAATCTCCGTGTCTCTGCAGAAGCTGTGCTTTGTTTTCCTGCTTTACTGTACTCAGCATTGGACCCATGGAAGCATTCCCTCACCGTTGAGGAATTCCAGAAAACTATTTCCATGCTGTCATGAGTCCATGTTTATGGTCAGGCCTGGTGTCTCATTGTCTCATGCTGTAATATAACGTAGTCATTTTGTGGGGCTTCCTGACCACACACACACACCAAATATGGACAGTGGAGTACGGCGGGGGACCCTGCGTCTGAACGGCGAACGCTGCGGTTACACTTGGCCCGCCTGAGTGGCAAACTGCTGACCGTTCATTATATTTTATTGCAGGGGGAGTCCGGCTGTGAGAGGGATCGTGGGTTAGGACTGGGGATTTGTTTCTCCGTCTGATGTCTTAACTTTGAGGCAGATGAATGACATGCCGGCATTGGAAACTGGTGGACTGCTTCAGAGGCCCTGCGGACAACGTCTCCACCAGGCCTTGACATTTTTGTGCAATTCAGTGAGCAGGGTGTGGACATCAACAATAATCACCATCGGAGTGTGCTGAAAGTTCTCAGATAATGAACTCTGTGTTCACTTCTAACTATTCAGACCACGAGCTTTTCAACAAAGATACGGATATTTCGGAGAGCACTTGGCCTTTCTGATGTAATAAGGTCTTTCTTGGTCTACTGTGACTTTCTAGGTATCACAATGAAGTGCAGTGGTGAACTGGCCCATTTCTTCCCATTTGAAACAGGGACCAAAATCTGAGACATTTCCTATTATTGGGGTTTTTATTTTATTTTAGCATCATGGATTTGGTTGAGCAAGAGATGAACAGTTAAGACACATGGTAAATATTTTCCTCCAAACCAAAAACCTTGATACTTATCCATCTTTGTAGTTTCTCATGCCGTGTTGGCCATCCACCATTTTATCGAAACTGAGATATAGGATTTGAAATTCCCAAAGCTCAGCTGAGGCTTCCAGTTCATGAACGCTGGGAACCAAGAGTTAAAACAATCACGAGCCGAAGTTATTGGAAAATACATGCGGCTGAGGTCAACTGGACCATTCAGCAAGCAACAGTTCACTTACATCATCATGACAATCATTACTCCCATTTATATCACTGGCCTGTTCAGATGATGAAACCATAACTGCAGCAGCCGTAATTTATCGTGAGCATAAATTTCTGTGACTTTCCTCATTCACGATAAATTGGGAAAAACAACAACGTAGCGCGAACCTCCTTAAGACGGTTCCTTTCACAGCGAAGCAGCCCAAAATCTCCAGTATTACTGGATGGGGACCAATATAGAGTCAATGAATCTTTTTATGTTCCTCCTAAGGGCTATGCTACGCATATATATGCCTATAAATATCTGGTCACGGTTTGTCCTTGTGGGAGAACTACCACTACCCCCACTGAGCTCCGCAGCATGGGTCAACCCGTCTGTCCTAGTTATCAGGAAGGACACGTGGGCTGTTTAGCAGGCGACGAGTTAGTCCGGCCCGGGTGGCGTCCCCCCGGTGACCGTCGCTCCCGGCGGTGCCATCTTTTCAACATCCAACTCTTCCTATGGCGCTTTGTCAGTGGAATGAAAGGTATTTCCTCTGAGTCACCGCTCTGCTCTTTTTCAGTCAACCCAGGCCTTAAAGACCTGTGGGACACAATGACAGCTGGTCACTCTTAATTCTAGCCTTTTCCTCTCTATAAAACTGGATTTTTTTTTTTTCCCCCTCCTGCATTATGCTTACCGTATGCTGGCCTACTTTGGCGACATCATTTCCACAGGGTCTTTTTTTTTTTTTTTTTTTTCTGTTGCAAGTTTCAAGTGGTAGCGGCAAGCTGTGAGAGACACACATAGCCAGACCGCTAACCCATTTCCAACTGTTGAGTTTAAGTGGAACGTGGCGTTCTAATAATCAGGTTACATGCGTTCGGCGACGGCGTGAACATCAACAAGGTTCTGGTGTAATTGGGGACGAATATGTGACAACATTTCTGTCAGACGTTGTGGAGCTCATCGAAATTTCTTCGTCTCCTGCCTCAGATTCTGTCCTTTAACCTTTCAGCAGGGTTGAGGTCGGAGCTTAGCGTTAGCGTGCTTCATCGATTCAAACAACCAAATGCGTTCAAGTTTCAAACACCTGATCCAAACTCATCGAAGGTTTTTGTGGTCAGGTGAGACAAACATCAAGTTTGAGATGTGTATTCGGAGGATTCTGTACCAGTTGTAAGACATGTTGGTGGCAGCATCATGCTGAGGGACTGTTTGCTTGCTGGTGAGCTGCAAAAGCTGCGTACATACAAAAACTTCAAATTCATCAAATAGCAACAACTTGATTTTGAATCTTAAAAACAGACGCTTAAACTTTTGAAATGGAATATATTAAACTTCCTGGATGGCCTAGTCCAAGGGTCAGCAGCCTTTTCAATTCAAAGAGCCACTTTTGCCATCGGCACGACAAAATGAAATTTTGTCGCTAAAAATGCAAAAAACAAAAAAGAAATATATGATCATAACACCTCTTTTTCTTATCATTATTGCTATTATGATTGGTATTGAACATGTCTTAGTTGGCTTTTAAGAGCCACAGTACAGGGGCCAAAGAACCACATGTGCGTGCCGACCCACGGCCTAGTCCAACCCCAGATCTAGTCTCTTTTACAAATTTGTGGATCATTATTTAAAACTGGGTGTGTGGCAGGAGACCGTGTAAAACAATTAGAAACCCAAAGAGAAAATGGGTCAAATAGTTAGCTTGAATTATGGGAGGCTTGTTGGTAAATACAAGTGTACGGTCAAGTGTGATCTAATAAGGGACTGTAAATCACTTGTTGCTGCCTTCTCCAGTCCAAGAAATCAGTTTTAATGAAGTTTGTCTTTCATCCTAAAGCCATTTCCCGGCAGTTTGCCCTCCTAAGCCGTCACAGAGCCTCTCTCTTGACTGCTCACAATTCCTGTTGACACAAACCAGACGACGAGCTTAACTCATTGCTTTTCTGTCCAGATTAGAAGAAATAGAAACAGAGCAGATAGCCAGAGGAGCAAGTTCAAGTTCATTTGCGGCACTTTTATCAAAGAGAGGGTTAGTCAACGCATTGGAAAAGCATCTACACCCACTGAAATTTCTTTTTTTGTTTGTTTGTTTTTTTACATTTCATCACATTAGGATACTCTAACCACACAGCCAGAGAGAGATTTAATGAGGAGCAGCAACAGCAAATGAGGTGGATAACAGCTGATGATGTCAGTCACCGTGATGTAGTCCAATGCAGTCAGACTAATTGCTTATTCCAATAAAATTAAGTATTGTGTTTTCCAGCCACATAGTGCCATTTTATAGCACAATAAAGTAACTATTATTATCTTCAGTAGTTATAGAAGTGCTGAATGTATAAACATGGGTCCTCTTTAACAGCGTTTTCACCAGCATTGCACAGAGAAGTAGTTTCTATAATGATTTCAGCAGATGTGCAGTACCACCAGGTGTTTGCTAACTGCTGCTGGCTAGTCTGAAGTAGCTGAGTGGGGAGTCGTAGGAGACGGCTGCTCTGCGAGACTGAAGCTCGGAAACTGCAGTATGTCAGGAACACGGCTTCGCCTCTTCACACAGGTGTGATGTCACATTACGTTTAATGAATCAGTCTTAGCTTCCTGTAAGCCTGGCTCGTTTTAGTCGCATTTTCACAATGTCTAAGTCAGGAATGTCTCAGAGCGAAGGCCGGAGGATGAAATAAAGCGTGAGCGAGTTCTATTAACGGTTAACGGCAGCTGATGAGCGTCAAAGCGGCTCTGGACCATTGAAAAGGCCATGACTGATAAACCAAGACAATGATGATGATGGTGATGATGTGGAATTTCCACAGATGGTGACGGTCCTGCGTCTTTATCTGCTGGTCTGATTCCAGAATGAAGCATAGGCGCAAAATCAAAAGGAAACGCAGTCTTTTTTTAATACTTATATCTGAGTCAGTGACCAGTAAATGTGTAATCTTTTACAAACATTCGCCCTTAACGGTTACTATGGAATTAAGCTCGATATCAAAACAGAAACTTGGACCTGGAGCTTATCCATGCCTTTCCAACCACCAAAGGAAGTGTCCATCTGGCCATGCAGCCTCCCTAAACTCAGATAAGCGTTAATGAAAGCCCATTAAGGGTCAGAGTTCCCCAACCTGATTATTTGCGGTCGCTTACATAATCGCGAGGAGCTCCGACTCCTGACACGGCTCCCTCTGTCCCGCGCCAGATAAGCCTCGGTGGCGATAACGCCGCTCGGCTCAAGGCCGCCACCGCAGGGAGGGAGGGGAGTTTAATTGGCTCATTTGTACTGAGAGGAACTTGAATGAAGTCTGATCAGAGAGAGAAAAAAAAAAAGTTAAATAAAATAACGAGTTTGGTCAAAGCAACTGAGTATTCAGTGCCTTTATTGAAGATTCAGACCTTTAGTGACTCATTAAATACAGAAAAAAAACAAAAAAAAAACAGCACCATAAAAGCCCGTTAAAAAAAACACATTTGACTTTGGCTGCCTTTGCATTGATTCACCAGTTTTGAAGATGAGTTAAATTTCAACACTGTTTTGGACTGTGTAATTTATTACTACTTTAAACTTCATTTCATTGATGAACTGGTCGAAGGTCGCCATCTTTCTTGAGGCTGAGCATGCCGGAGCTACATATGGTGTAATGCTGACCAACCAATAAGAAGAAGTCGAAACCTTAGGACGTCACAGTCCTCATTTGCATGATGACACAGAAACGCATAGGAAAAGTAAAAAGAGGAGGCAGAAGAATATAAAACAGAACAAATGGAAGGAAAAGGAGTAAATAAAATAAAAAAAAAAAATAAAAAAAAACTGTAACCTTAAATTGTGTGGTTAAAAATAGCATTTGTCGCAACTAAGCTGAAAAAATAAAAATGTGTCAAATTATAAAACATGAGGAAAAGTTCTCCTTTTTTAAATGAATTAATTAACATTTGAAGTGCATAGATCTATTTATTGAGTCACTTAAACATTTCTGCTTCTATTTTTAATTATGTTAAAAGGACGTGGGGGTGTAAACAATGGATTTTTAAATGTGATTTATTTTACAATTTCCCTTTGCTTCTTAAATTCCTCAAGCTAGATATGAGATTAAAGGTTAAAAAAAAAGGTGGAAAATCATTTGATGTCTAATTTCTTTTCATCACCTTATGCAAGTTACAAGCCGTGTTTTGCCCTGTCTAGTATGGCTATAAATACATTTTATCTGATTTAATTAATGAGACATAAATATCTAATAAAAAAATAAAAAACAACAACAACAACAAATAAATAATGAAAGGCAAGTTCGCCTTTCATTATCTGGCTTGTGATTCAGTTTTTTTTTTTGTTTTTTTTTTAATTCAACTTTTCTTGGGTAAATGGAATTTAGTTTTTTTTCTGTTTCTCTTTTTTTTTTTTTTTTTTTTCAATTTTTTTATTTGGTTAAGCAGAAGGGGGAAAGTAGGAAAGTTTCAAGAGCGACGTCATTTTTTAAAAACTGAATGGCATCACCGGGCTCTGATTGGCCGCCGCGGCCGCGAGCGCCTGAGTCCGAAAGAGGGGGGCGTGTCTGGGGCGCCGTATATGAGCGGCTGTCCTCCTGTCCACCGGCAGAAGGAAACGCTCTCACACAGCAGCAACAGGAGCTCCTCCTGGAGGTTTACACACTAACAGAGAGCCGCCTCCGCTTCTCCTGCCGCAGCGGACCCACTCGGACTCCAACAGAGTTTATTTCTTCCAGCAGCAGCACAGAGAGGAGCGGAACTTTTTCGACATGCGGTCTGTGTACCAGCACCTCGTCAGCCTGCTGTTCGTCTTCAACAGCCTGCGGCTCCCTCAGCTGACCGACGGCTGCTCGTGCGCGCTCACGCACCCGCAGGACGCCTTCTGTAACTCCGACATAGGTGAGTCATTAATTGCGCGGCCTTTGTTGCTCGCTTCGGTGTCTTTATTAGCGCGAGGAAGCGCTCAGGTCAAAGTGACGCATGTCGGCGCGAGGGGGACAGAACGCACGTGAGCTTTGGCACCCAGTGGAAAACTTGCAGGTCGAGTATCGGAGCTTATGTCCTGTTATTTGTCCTACAGTATGTAGTAATTTTACCATTCATGGGAGACATATTGCATTAAGCGACGCAGATAACTTCATAGGTAAGTCAGGTTTTTAAAAATGGTTATGGCTCTCTACCCAGAGCGGCATAAAATAAAGGTTTTTTTTTTTTTTTTTTTTTTTTTTTTAGGGATACATGTGTGGCATTATGACCATCTGGTGTTAATATTGCCATTATGGCAAACAACTGATATTTACAGATATTGCATGTATCGTATAATATCTACCATTCAAATGAACGTTGGTTGTTAATACTGGTCTTCCTTTATGTATCGGCTTCATACCGACATGTCAGCTGATACTGATGTTAGTGCTAATATATTGCGCACCCCTATTTTTATTGCTTGCTCCTCTGCAGTCAAAGATAAGTGGGCATCTCCTGCCTTATATTGTTGGTATTTGACTTGTGATTGGCTGCTAAATTTGATTAATCTGCTTCACATGTTTTAAGGGGTTTGTGACAAAAAATGTTTATTGGACTTATTTTTTTGTGTAATGTCAAACATTAATATGTTTGAGTAGTAATATCCTTGCTATTATTGGGCCTGACGGTAAAAACGTTGCTGTTAATTGAGCAGAGAGAGGTTAGTTTGGGGGAGTATACAAAGGACGATTAGGAGGCCGATTATGCAAGAATCCGCTCTGAGTTTAAGTTTTAAAATTGCACCGATGGGCTGCTCTCATGTTTTTACAAGATCCTCATTTGTCTGCACAAAGGATGTTATTTCTGTGACGGGCAGCCAGACATCGCCGAGCAGCGGGACAACGGGGATGGGGAGGTCACACAGCTGGTTTTACTACCTGGATATGCTTACCCTGGCAGCCCAGAATAATATGAACTCGGGATCTGGCTTAGCACTAGGATTAGGCGATTGAACCCCGGGGGGGAATGAGGCCGTGTGTAGGTGGGCGGGGAGGCGGGGGGCTCTGTGAGGGAACTGAGGTAAATCAGAAAGGACACACTCTCACATTTCACCTGAAGTTTTATTCCTTTCAGCCACGAAACCAGAGATTCCATCAGTATGCTTACCTTGAGATGATCTTTTTGCTTTTATTGAAAACGTAAGAGAAACACTTGATTATTACACTATAAATAATGTTAAGCTATCGTTAGTTTGTACATTAGTAGTACTTTTTAAAGCCTTTGAATTTTACTCTGACGTGTGAACAAACAAACCAACACTCTTTCCAAATGCCAGTTCAACAGCAATATACCACAGTAGAGGTGTTAAGATGTAGATGATAGTTTCGTCTAGCCCAGAAGTGGGTGGCACCCAACCTTTTAACTGGTCTTCAAATAGACGTTTAGCCCTTTAAGGACTCCGCATTTAAAAAGAGAAAGTCTTAACTTCTTAACTTAAGATACTTAAAATCTCCAGGAGAGTAGATATGCATCCAGCTAAGTGACCCAGTTGGACCGAGTCAAAATGTAGCTTCCTCAAACACTAATCCGCCACCTTTTTAGCAGTTTGGATGGCTCACGCTGCTGGCCCCTGCTGAGACTCAGCTGAGTAGAATCTGGAACTGACTTCAATGGGGACAGTCCACAAATCCCATTTCCAAGGTCATGGCTTGGCTTGAGATGTGCTTCCGAGTGCCTTGAGAAACTCCAAGGCATGGAGCCGCTGTGACCAGAAAATCTGGGCCAAGTTTGGACATAAAAAAATGCCTTCATAAAGTTTTATGAAATAAACAGTCCTGTTTTTATGCCCACAAGTCATTAGTTTCATATATGAATGTCTTCTGCTTCTAAAACACAGTGGTTGGCAACCATAAGTGATGCAAACATTAAGGTGGCGAGAGAGAAACGCTGTAATTTACTCTGTCGACATCAAAGGCAACATGCCTGGATCTTCCCAGTTTCAGACCTGAAGGGGAGTTCAAAGCATCTTGCTCTTGTTTTCTTGGCCCGAACCCATAATCGCCCACAAGCACACCGCTGAAAAAGAACGGCGAGGATAAAGCCCTGGAAACTGGGTTACTGAAGCCTCTCTCTCTTTACGCTGTGAAATATTTCAACTGAAATGTTGGGAAAAACACAATATCCTTGAAGCAGCAGAAGATGTTTTGATGAACATTTCGGTAACCAACTCTGGCCACAAAAATGCCATTTCTTGATGTTGCTTAATGGAGTGAGTGGCTCTGAATGGGACAGTTAATTGGCTCTGTTGAAGCAGGTCACTCACTTGTCTCAAGGTGTGGCAATTATTCTCTCAAGGCCTTCCCTAAGCCAGATCAGACAAGACTGATGCACCAATGCAGGTAATAGGTGCTACAAGGTTGCAACCTGGTGTAGTTGTATAGAGGTCCGGTGAATTAAGAGATCAGTTTTGTAGAGAAAACACAGAGAGCCAGAATGTATTTTGCTTTGCAATGATTCTGGTAGTCAGTCCTCGCCTCTCTATCTGCAGCACAACAGGTGATTGCTTGATAAAGCGCATGCAGTCTAGACTCCTGTGGCGAGAGGCATTATGTAAGGGCGGACAGCTTCCAGAGTTTTCCCAAAAGTCAGTTGAAATACGACGAGATGTCAGAGTCGGGATTCCGGACAAGCCTGAGATGTTTGTCTCCTGAGCCGAGCGTATCAAATCTCCAGCCCACAGCCGGCTCCCTTCTGCAATGACCACGCATTGTGGAGGCCAGTATGGGGGGCTGAAGACAATGACCCAACACACACTCATCACACTGCTAGAATATGACACAAAGCAAAGAGCTGATCTCTTTTAGGAGGTTTAAGAAACATCCAGCTCCAAATTTCAAAAAATGAAGTTAGTATGTATGGTATTACAGAATTATGACTCTCATTGTGACAGCATGTTGGAGTTCCACTGTTACTGTAGTTCTGAGTTGTTGTTTTTGGAGACTTTCGTCCATATTCCCTTTTCTTTTGAATGCTGTTGAACTGAAAGGACTGTTGCTCTTACTTTTGAAAAGCCATGATATGCAACCATGGCATCTAGGTATTGCTAGGTATTATTGGGGATGGCTAATTAGTAGCTCAAAAACTCAATTAATACCTGAACTACAACTCCTAATTACAGAAGAGTTGAACCAAGACTCTATGGATGCAAAGCAAGACCACAGAAAAAGCTAATGAGGAGGATTAGCAGAGCTTGCCAGCAACTGATAGTGTTACCCATGATGTAAAATGTGGAATATCGTCACTGCTGCGATTAGCGTACCATGACAGTCTCAGGCTTTTGTCAGATTCGTTGCAATGTTGATCCTCCCTGCCCACAACATCACCATCCTCAACTCTTTGAAAATACTTGGCTGATGAGTTGCAACATTTAATATCCCTTTGGAATGAATAAAGAATTTCTGAATTAGAGCTTACAGTTAGGTCATCCCGATAAGAACCAACTGCACATCTAACCAACCAGCCTGATAGGAGAATCTGAAAGGTAGTCAGCAAATGGCGAGTGAGTACAAAAGATAATGTAAGAAGAAGAAAAAATGTAAGAAGTAAATGCAAACTGGATGCCTGGGAAGCAAAGAAAATAGCAGATGTTGGACGAGTTATTTCATGGGCAACTGTAGATTAGTGGAAAGCTTTCATGAAAAAGCAAAATTCATTGATGGAGCTGTAATAATAACTGTCCTAATGTATAGATACTAGCTGAAGTGAGTGAATTTAATTTGCGGAGGCCTGTTGGAGTATTCAGATTACTTGTGTGTATTGAACCATTTTTGTTGTTGTATGACCTGCTGTCTGACAGCGTTTGCTGCTTGGTGCTGGGGGATTGAGGATTGCATGAGCTCGTTATTGGTGTGTCAAGATGTGCCGTGACTTTTGAACAGCTTCGAAACGAAAAATCAATTCAGCTATGCCATTCTTGCAGTATGATTTTTCTTTTGTGGCGGTCCAGGGAGCGATGATGCATGATGGCCAAGTGAGGTGAAACCTCTGACTTTACCTCTGGATCCGTTCTGGTCAGGAAAAGAAAGCATCCCGCAATGACTAGGAAACGGAACTATGAGAAGTGGCTAGAGAATAACTGCCAGAAAAGCAATAATTATGGTTTTATGAACATAAGCAGGAGGAAATGAGATGGTGATGCATAGATTTTAGAAAAGACCTGACATATATTTAGACATCCTGCATAAATACATGACATTTTTTTTTTTCGTTGTCCTGTGGTTTCTTTCTGACACGAGGTTCTACAGCCAGAGGACACCGTTTATTTTTGAGCGTGATAAAGTGTGAAACCCTCTTCCTCCCACTCACCTCCTCATACTCGGACAACTTCCTGCAGACTGAACTCAATAACTTTGCTATCTACTTATTAATATTCCTCTTTCTCACACAGGCATGCACCTACGTTACACAGCAACTCAATCCTCGTTATGGCTGCATTTTGTCACACTCTACGTAGGCTGAATTGAATGTTTAGCATTCACATTCAATCTTTTTTTATAATCCCGTGCTCTAGGCAATGGAGGCCGAGTGAAAAATGGATTCACTTTATTTCTGTCACATCCTGGTTACCTTTCTCACTATGAAAAGCCTCCCACTCATGAGACTGCATAAAGATTCCTCTGCAGAAGAGGATCACCACAGTAACCTCGAATTTTAAACTGGGAAGGGGATTTTAAATTTTTTTTATGTAGCAGTTAATGGATTACTTGAATACTGACTAAATAATCAATTCCTACAAATCTAACATTAAGCACAATTAAAGGCTTAAAGAATTAATCAGACTTCTGTGTTCGGGAAAAAAAAAAGTGCTTAAATGTTAAGCAAAAGGGATTCAGAAGCACCATTAGCTGGGTTGGCTTTGGCTAATCTTGATGCATTTATTGCATTGCATACAGCTGCAGTTATATGTAGTTCTGGTGTTTATTTTTGAGTTATTTTATCTATAAAGTTTGGACAAAGCCAAATGCTACATCTGGTTTTGCTAAATGTTGTAAGCTATTGTGTTAGCAAAAAGCAGAGGAATGCTTTAGCTTTCTGATGTTAATTAAAGAACTATTACATGCAATTTTTCATCCATCCATCCATCCATTTTCCGTCACCCTTCTCCCTAACGGGGTCGGGAGTTGCTGGTGCCTATCTCCAGCTGCGTTCCGGGCGAGAGGCGGGGTACACCCTGGACAGGTCGCCAGTCTGTCGCAGGGCAACACAGAGAGACAAACAGGACAAACAACCACGCACACACACACTCACACCTAGGGAGAATTTGGGAAGGCCAATTAACCTAACAGTCATGTTTTTGGACTGTGGGAGGAAGCCGGAGAACCCGGAGAGAACCCACGCATGCACAGGGAGAACATGCAAACTCCACGCAGAAAGACCCCGGGCCGGGAATCGAACCCAGGACCTTCTTGCTGCAATTTTTCAGACTCTTTAATTTGCTTGTAATCTGAACTGTTATGTTACTCCATGTCACATAAATTATGAGAATTTCACAGCAACTAAGAAGAACAGTGGACCCCCAGTATTCCTCAAATAGCTCTAATACTCGAAACTCTTTCTGAAATAATGTATAACTGCCTCTTTTAATTGTTCAAATCCCAAAAAATACCTTGGTATACATTAATATACACAATGGCAGTACCACAGAAGCTAACATTTACAGTCTTCCTATCAGCATATCAGCACCAAGAAAACTGAATGCTTCTTTTGGATTGGATTCTTTGCAGCCTATCGGGTATCAATACACTGCAGGTAATCCAGCTTCCCCAGCTGCATTTTCTTTCAAATATTTCATATGTGCTCTACAAAAACAAAAATCCAGAACAGGGTAATTTCAGGCAGCTGACCAGCAGCGCACAGCCACATGCAATGAAAACGCGACCCTGTATAACTTTAATGCTACATTCAGCCAGAAACAAAATTGCAATCATTCAACGATTGCTTCTCAATAAAGCTTATTGTAGGAACGATTAAAAATGTAAAAATTTTGAAACACTTTTTTTTGTTTTTTTTTTTTTTACTGCATTGGCTTCAGCCAGAATATTTCTTTGTTAAATTGCACAACATTTAAAAAAAATACTCTTTACAACACAGAGCAAGATGACACAACTATGATGGGAGCATATTGGTTCACTGTGACATCGGTACCCCGCAGAAGCAGGTCACTGCAGAATACATCCACCAAACTGAAAATGCGACCCCTCTAAAACTCAGACAAGTGCAGATAGTGCTTCCCTTCTGTCCTGAGCAGCTGGGGCCTTTCACAGATTCCCATTGGAAATGGCACCATCACTGCCGGCCAACAAGAAGGATCTCGTATGGACATGCGTCGGTTGATTTATTTGAGGTTCTTCCAGCTAGAAGATTTGTGTTCGAGGTCAGACTAGAGAAGGAAAAAAATGGTTCTGCAGTGAAACGTTTAAACAATGATCGAAGTTGTATTTAACTGAGGCAAAAAGGTCCCGGTATGTCTGCAAATTCCTTAGTAATTGTTCACAGCAGACATCTGTCAAACAGAGTTTGGGTACATTTAGCAGAGGTCAGTTTGTAATGGAGTGCTTTTGGATGAAATTAAAAGAGTTGATGGATTAATGGATCAAGGAAAGTTCTAGTGAAAGGTCAGGAAGCATGTGGCGGGTAGGAAGTTGTTGTGCACTAATCCTGACATGAACAATGTTGGCTTTAGATGGGTGTCCATTCTAAAATCTGTTGCTTTTAGGATGATGAATAACTTCAAAAAGATTCATTAATGGTCAGGAACTGTTCAGAAAACAGCTGGAAAGCAATAAAACTAGATTTTAGCAGTTTCCTATCCTGATTTTCCATAAAAGTTACATCCCTCAACTTCACTCCATCCATCCGTCCGTCTATAGTGGGTGCTCCAGATTTTCCTTCATTTTCAGTCGGTTCATGCTATCTAACAAAAAAAGTTCAAATGAACTCATTTCAAATTGGGGCCTTCACATCCAGAATAAATGTACGGTGACCATGCTATAGCTACTTCCTGTACAAGGTACCCACTTCTCATTTGCCAGCTTGACAAATTGAAAGCAGAACAGAAGGCGACACATCTCCCGTTTGCCTCTCTGCGGCCAATAAGAATGAATCCTGATTATTTTCTCCCCTTTCTGGGGAATGCAAGCCCCTCGAAGAATGTGGGAAGGAAATTCCATGAGGAGAAGATAACAAACAAGACCAGTGTTAGTTGTGTCTGCGGCTGCTGGGGTTCGGGGCAGCAGGTGAACTTCAGAGGGCTGATGGTTTATGCAGGACCCGCATTAGGCCCCATCCAGCAGCTCAAACAAACGCTCATTTCTACACTCCCGGTTCCAGACGTTTCTCAGTGAGATCCATTATGTCAGAATCAGTAAAAGCCATCAGTCCCTTCCAGGTGTTTTCAGCTCGTTTATGTGCATGAGGGTCCTCCACACTGATGGTACACTCTTATTTGTTTGTCAAAACGTTCTTTCTTGGGATATCTTTTTCTCCAATTCTCATTTAACTTCCGAAGCGGTGTTCCTTCTGGGGCGAACAATGCAACGATGCAGGAAGTCGGATAAACAGCTTACAGGTTCAGCTAACCTGGTTCTAATGTGCTATTCAGGGGGGGTTTAGAAATGCCCGCTGTCACCAGGGCGCCGTCTAATATAGGATTAAAAGCAAAAGTTCACTATCGAGTTCTAACAAACATGTCCGTTTCTTTCTTTACAGTGATCAGAGCTAAGGTGGTTGGCAAGAAGCTGCTGAGAGACGGGCCTTTTGGAACAATGCGCTACACCATCAAGCAGATGAAGGTGAGGATCTCAGGTTCCCTTTAGTCCTCATTGTTCGTCTTTGAAGCATGAAACCAAAGTGAAACTTCATAAGAACTGCAAAGAAACGTTAACATGTCTGTGTAAACTTGACAAAACCATTAGCATTGGCTCTTTTTTTGGGGGGGGGGTTGAGGATGCCGAGTTACTTTAACTTTTAGTTGAATAAAATTCATCTGTTGACTGTTATGGATCCTTCAAGTTGATGTTTATCTTCATGCTCTTATTCTGAAGTGATTGACGACTGTTTACGCAGTGGTTCCATTTCCTCTCTTCCCCCCCAATAACTTTATTTCAAACAACAAACGTACAGGCTCAAAATAAAATATGGACGGTAGAGAATAATATTTAAACATAAAAACAATACCTGAGGTCATCATTCAACATGTACATTATAAAGTCAAAATGAAAATGACGCTCAAACGTTGAAGTTTTTCTAAACTTTCTAAACAAGATAAAATTTAAAGTCAAGTTATCAATTTAGCATTAGCTTTTGCTAAATACCATTTTGGTATATTCCTTTAGGATTACCACAGCTAATGTTTACGATTAGCACTTTAGCATTAATGTCCACTAAATACTGTTAGTGAAGTGCGGTAGATTTAGCAAAACTAGTACCTATAATTAGTGCTTTAGGGGTTAGCCCAACTAACTTTGTTAGCAGTGTCAACCACTTCTGGTCTGTGTCGGGTCTGAGCATCTACCTCAGTGAGACTCCATCCAGTTATTGGTACCGCGTGACCTCAGCATAACTGAAAACGATTAGCAACAAGTTCTGTACTCCAAAGGCTTCTTTACAGGTTTAAGTTTGACCCTTTTTGGCAAAATGCTGAGATCAACATTCTTCTTGCCAAACTTTGTCCGACACGCTCAGCTGATCAGAGAGGTTCATAACCTCATTTTAAACCTATAGATCAAATTAAGACCAGAAGTAAATTTCTTCTTAAGAGTTGTTGGAAGAGAATTCGTACATTTAAGACTCATTTTGAAAAATTTAAGGTTATTACATGAATTAAATCTTCACTTTTTAAATGGCATCCAAAACACAGAACACTCTTATGATACAAATCTGTAATTGAATCATTGCTGGTATGAGCTAATTTGATGTTCACAGCCACATGACTAATGGTCTCTAAACTGATAACATCTGGTCTTACTGTTGCTGTTGAACTGCAGCCCTTTAATGCTGAGCTTTTAATGTAGGAGCCCATTTAAAAGCAATGGCGAAACTATAAAATAGGTTTAAGAAACTTATTCCAGTGTCTCTCCAGCCTATAACTAAACTCGGATTAGAATTCTAGACCGTCCCTCCTTTTCTCCGGATCCTTACATAACGCTCCATATTTCTGACAGATGCTTACATCGGCCCGCTGCTTTGACAGGAGCCAGGCCGGAGGATTAGTAGGCTTACGGGTATTACAGCTCAACCAAACTCCTCACACCGAGAGTAAACATTTCGTCAGAGTCACGCACCAGCATCTGTACAACAGTGGCCTTTTTGTTATGTATTACGACTGCTTGAGCTTATATAAAAAAGCAAAGCATCCTCCAGATTTCCACAAATCCTATGAGACGAATCCCTTTGGCCTCCATAAAGCGCCACAGCTTCTGGCTGAGGTAATAGTTTGTTCCATTTTTCTGGGAGCGCCGCGTCTAAACAGGGATTTCCTGTTGTTCTCAGAAAAATACATTACACCCTAAAAAAAAAACAGAGAAGGAAGCAATTCTCTATGAAAACAGACTTTAGGCTGTGTACCTACACAGTTGCGCCACATTACTCGTCACATTGTCTAGAATTTCACCAAAAGCTGAGCCTTCAGCTTTTCATTCCCTCGAGGTACTTCCTTAAAATAATCATCTGATAAAGCAGGAGTGTTGTTTCCTTTTCCTTGTTGTTCATGTGGGGACTTTTGAGTGTCGCTGAGAGAACTCCAGCTCTGTTTTTCCAGTGCCTTGATTCGATCTCCCTTTTTTCCCCCAGATGTACAAAGGATTCGAGAAAGTTCAGCACGTGCAGCACATCTACACGGACGCCTCCGAGAGCTTGTGCGGCGTCAAGTTTGAGATCAACAAGTACCAGTACCTGATCACAGGTGAGCAGTCGAAATCACACTTTGAGGAAAAAAAATGCTGCTTGACTCCGGCTGCGTTTCCATCGACCATGTAATTGCTCAGTTTGACATATTGAAATTAAATGTGCTAAATGAAATTTATTTATTTTTGAAAAAAAGAAAAATTCAATTAGATGTTTTGTCATTAGAATGAGATGTATGTTTTTTTTTTTTTTTTTTAGGGGGGGGGCTGAATTGAAATTTTGCAAAATTGAAACAGAAAACATTGTTTTGCATCACACGAGTGACATGATCAATACCCAGATGTTACCATTCGCGCAAACCAATGGTAACATCTGGCTACTGCTTCGTCATAAAGAAAATGACGAAGTAGTAGCAGGATCATGGCGCTGTATATTTTTTAGTGACTTATCGCGTAAGCAAACTTATTTTCGTATGACTGTCATTGCAATTCTCGGTTGATGGAAACACCGTAAATTGCGAAACGTTTGCACATAATTGTCATGAAAACGCAGCTTGTGTCTTTGAGCTTTTATTTCATTGAGTGAAAGCATAACATTTTTATTCAATTCGATAAAATAAACCAAAGAATTTGGTTGTAATGTCAGAAAAACATGACAGAGTTCTGCACTCTACCCTCCCCGGTAGATGAGATCCAGTCAGTGCGATGAGATGGAGAGAACATTCTAGTCGGCTTTGTGTTGCCAGGAAAAGCTGCTTTCCTTCCAGAGTCCAGCTACTGGCATGACGACTCTTTGGCCCCCACTCGTCCTGTCCCCCAGGACTTCATTTGTCTTCTGACAAAAACTTTTCCCTCTATTATTAGCAGACCCTTTGCTACCGTACAGAGGCGGGTTTTTTTTTTTTTGGCTTTTTTTTAAAGACTTCCCTTTGCGTCTCAGCAGTTTTCTCTCCCTCACAGCTTATAATTACCAGCCAGCAGGAAGCGGCTGGCATTTTCCAACACAAGCACTTTATGAGTTGCTATTTCCAACAAGGATGCTGTTTACTTTGGACCCGGCAGCACTCAACTTATATAGGTGTCAGTGAGTCCCCAACCTGTAAATACTGTAACTCCACCGCACGGCGCAAGCCAACGAGCCGTCGTTGCCAGGCAACTACAGCTATGTTTACCCAGTTCGGGCAGGGGTGACATCAGTGGATGTCTCTTCCTCTCTCTCTGCCCCTGGGGCGGCTATAATAAGTCGAGCCTATAGCCTCCGCTGGAACACGGAGGCCTGCAGGATGAGCTATTGGAGCCGCCTTTGATCCGGCTTTAGGGGGCTCCGACTGATTAGTTTTAGGAGCGAGTTGCGCTCTCAACGCGACTCCACGGTCCGGTCCTGCAGCTTCAGAGGGCGGGCGAAACGGGACATATTTGTGACCTGTTGAAATGCCACTAACCGACAGCACTGTGAAGGAGACAAATGGTGACAAATATTCTTGATCCTGGGGGCTCACAGCGTCCGAAGTGGTCCGCTGCTAAACATAGACGTCTGATGACCTCCAGATATTCCAAAATGGGGGTGTTGGTTTATTATGGGATTGTCTTTCTGTAGGTAAACAAGTCAGAATTCTGGGGAGAAATGTTGACAGAATCCTGACTTGCACTCAGGAGATTAAAAATGAGCTAAACTATGACGCTCACTTTATAGTTCACCTTACCTAAAGTAAGTTAAGGTGCGTAAGCAGACACGTTCTGCTTATGATTTATCAGTGCACCCCTTTATATTGTTTTCTAGGCTTAATAACAATTTGTATTTATTACTAAATGCAAATTGTTGAACTAGATTTGATATGTGTCGATCGGTGATGCATATTTACAATTCACACTTCTTCATGCAATTTGTCACTTTTAAGAAGTCCATGCAGTCACAGTTACATGGTCAAAAATGGTAAAGAAATTGTAAATCATTCATTTTACTATTATCACAATAAACATGACAAAACATTGGGGTTAAGATTTTAAATCCTTTTTCTTTATCCCCACCTGCTGCGGTGAAATTGTAAGATGTCTCTGTTTCCATGTTAAACTGCGTTTTACCATGCAGTTGATGCCAAACGCGTCTGGATTTTCTTAACTTTTGTTTGCCAGCGATTTAAAAACCGTTGATAAAATCCTGCGTGGCTTAGGGTTGTAGCCTTGGAGGAATCCACCTCTCACCTCCTCGGCCCTTTGCTCCTCAGGTCGGGTGTACGACGACAAAGTTTACACGGGGCTCTGCAACTTCAACGAACGGTGGGAACGACTGTCGCTGGCGCAGAAGAAGGGCTTCAACCACCGCTACCAGCTGGGCTGCAACTGCAGGGTGAGTGAAAAACCACGTAGAGCCGAAGGGAACGAGACGAGCAGGCAGGAGGGAGGACGGAAAGCCAGGCTGGAAACTCCGTTAGCCACTACTAGAGAGGAGATTTAGTGTTCATGGAGCCGCTTTCACAGTTTCCATCCATTAAATTCGCCCATTTGACCTCCGCAAGCCAAGAAATGAAGATATTTTTATGAACATTTTTACGGCCTACTTTCCACTTCCAGATTTCATGGATGTCGAATAGCGGCAGAAATGCAGAAAAGAGCGAGTTTTACTGCAATCGCTGGGAATTAATGAACAGCCCTGGAAGCGGCTCCAGTCTTCATTCCCAGCTTCTCCTGGCTGCGGCGTGCAGCTGCTGACCCTGCCGCTGGGCGCCGTCCTGGACATCTGCTAACACACTCGGCCACTATCAGCATAAGTGGATTAGCAGAGGGAGCCTTTTGTTGACCATGCGGGTCGGGGCGTCAGCGGCGACCCGTCACCCAGACCAAAGACGACAGAGAATGATAGAACATGGTTCTGTGTTAGCTCCTTTGACTTACTGCCTTTAATGAGCAGGAAATGACTCCAGTGCTCGTTTCAGGCATTCCAATGACAGTTTAATATTGAATAACAAAAATGGGAAGTTCTCTCCCTGAAATGTGCCGATTGAATTTGCCGTCGCGTTCTGAGGCGAGTGCAGCTCTTTGCAGCAAGCGATTCACTCTTCTTCCCACGACATTCAGCCTTTTTTCTGTTCGTCACCTCGACGAGCGGAGCGACGCGAATCCTTCCCGTCACTCGCTGCCGTTCATTCATCCAGGGAGCGGCTTATTTTTTTTTTTTTCTTCCTTTTTTTTGTGTTAGCACCTGGTGTAATGACGCACATTTCAAGGCAGAGTGGAGCCCGACTAAATCCTTAAACTACCCAAAAGTTGAGTGCATTAGGAAGACGCTTCGTTTCACATTCCTCAGCACAAAGCATACAAGCATCATTTAGGGGGCTCCGACTGATTAGTTTTAGGAGCGAGTTGCGCTCTCAACGCGACTCCACGCGTTGAGAGTCGCGTTCAGGGTGAAGCTGGCAGCTTCGCTCTCTAAACGGTTTCTACTGAACCACCTGATCACTGCAGCTGTGGATAGATGAGATGCGACATGTTTGGTATATATTTCACTGAATCCAATTCTGAAGTTGCTTTTAACTCCTTACATGAAATCCAGTGGCTTTCACTCTCTGATGCTGTACTATATTGACATGTTTTACAGTCTCTTCATTAGCAAATATTAAAAGATAAAATTTACCTGGATCCATTTGTAAAGCCTCCCTCCCCCAAACATTCAAAGATTAAGATGATTTCAACCTCTTTAATACCAGTTAAAGTATTACTTATTACAAACAAAGACGGAGTGATGATTAAAGTCTTTGATATGTTCAAACATGACCAACATAGATTGAACAGCAAGCAATTTTTGAATGAATTTTCTTTAAACTATTTGAGATTTATTTGAATAGGTCTTGGCAGTGTGTTTGTTTCAGGGCTCCATATTTAGTTGTGTTTTTCTCTGTCGGTAGATCAAGCCCTGCCACTACCTGCCCTGCTTCGTGACTTCGAAGAACGAGTGCCTGTGGACGGACATGCTGTCCCACTTTGGCTACCCCGGCTACCAGTCCCGACACTACGCCTGCATCCAGCAGAAAGAGGGCTACTGCAGCTGGTACCGAGGCATGACCACCCGCGACAAAACCATCATCAACGCCACTGATCCCTGATTCCAGGCGCACCCTGCCCAGAAAGCAACGCTCCCCCGCCCCGTTTTCTGTGCCCCCCGCCCCCCATCTCGGATTCCTCTTACTGGACTCGTGTCGGCCTTCTTTAAAAAGGCAGAAAAGAGCAGATATATTACAGTGCCTGTCTGTAGCACTTCTGATAGAAAAAAGAAAAAAAAAAAAACAACAAAGCGTCGTTGTAAAGGTTGCCCTTTAGCCTTGTAAAGTTTTCCCACTTCAATCCGCTACCATCGTGTTTTAATCCGTGGTAGAAACGGTAGAAGTTTATCAGACGTTTATACGGGAAGACCGTCATCAACCTCAGTTGGGATCTTAAAATTGAAAAAGTGGACCGACCTTAAGCAGCTAATCTACTGATGATTTGATCGATATCAATAACAAGACCATCTTCTTCAAGTAACACACACCAAACTAAAAATTGAGATGAAATCAGTTCAAAACAGTACACCTGCCAGCAGCAATGCCAAAACACTTCTCAATTTGTGCCAATATGTGAGATACGAGAATTACACATTTTAGGTTCAAATTCTGAAAATGTATGTTCAGTTTTTACTGCAGCATCCGTCTTTAACACGGCTGTACCTCGGCCCCGAACGCTTCCTCCTTCGTTGTGCAGAGATCATCAAACGTCAACACTGATTCAAGTGCCAACAGAGGGAAGAGTTCTTTTCTTTTCTGAGTTGTGATATTTTATTTTATGCTGTATATAAAAATAAGCTGAAGAAATGCTGAAATATCTATAATGCATTTATTTATGTTTATTGGATTACACAGTAACCCTGTTATACATGCAAAAATGGAACTTAAAAAAAAAAAAAAGAAAAAGTACAACACGTCAAATCGGTCGGCGTGAACGACACGCATCGAAATTTTAAAGTACTTTTTTTTTTTTTTTTTTTTTCTTTCTGTTGGATCATATTTCCCTTGGCTGGTACTATTCAACAACCCAGTGATAGATCAGTTTAAACAGGTTTCACAGTATGAGATATTTTCTAAGTGTATATTCAATCTTTTGTATTTAACTATTTTAAATGATTATATATAAAACTATAAAAAAGAAAGTAATTTTATTGTCACTAAGATCATTCTTCTTCACCTGCTCCAGTTTGGATTTCTTTTCTTGTTAGCTTCCCTTCAGTTCATTCCATTAGTGGACGCTGATTTGCCTCAAATGGATTAACAACCCTTAAAAAAAAAAATCAGCTAAGTTTTTACTGAAGACCGAAGAACCGACCTTAGTAAGCTGGATGCGATGCTAAACGTTAGCTTCGCTAAAATTTGCTAACAAATTTGAGCTAAAACCATTTGTTTTTCAACAGTCAGCCTCGAATTATCATTATTATTATAAACAATCACATTTAAATAAAGCTTTAGCTTCTTGTGAGAGCTTTTACCCAAATTTCTTGACAATCTTAAACTAAGCAAACCAACTGCTACTTTCAGCAGTTGGCCTCAACTTCTTCAAGCAACACAAATTTCATTTTCTTATTCTTATTTTGTTTTATGGGCCGAATCGTCTTCATTCGTGTCCATAGGGTTCCTCCTCCAGTTGTGGCATTTCTGCGTCGTTATTTCCGTGGTTTCTGTTTGTGTAAATATACTGTCTGCTTAACACAGAAACAATTGGTCAAATTAAAACTAGAAAAAAAAAAAAGAGGAAAAAACTGAAATCAAGAAAGCTGTGTACAGTCTGTGTGTAAGCACTGATTCCTGAATTGTGTGGGGGTGGGTGGGGGTGTTACCATGTAAGGGTAGAGAAATGTTTGACTTAATTTCTGTGTTTTATATTTTTATAATAAAGAGTCAATGGAAAAATGGACCACGCAAGGCTTTTTGTGATCTCTCGTGCGTTTCTAGGGAATAACTTGAGGAATCGCTCACCATTTGCGCGTGGTTTGGGTAGAAGGTTTGCTCATTCAGGGGGAACTTCTCTGGGCCGAGGGAGTGGTAGAGCTTAATCATTTGAGAAAACTGAAGAGAAATAAACAAGAGGACAAAAGGTGTTAGGAAGAAGCTCACGCTGTGTGGAAAAAATCATTTAGAGATTTTTCTTAATTGAGCTTTCATGACCCTTAAATGCTGTTTTCCAATGAAAAAACACTTTAAAATCAGATGAAGATAACATGAATAGGTCCAAAATTAGATGATTTAATTAATAAGGTGAAAAAAAAACAGAAGTACCCAAATCGGTTCAAAATTGCATTCAGTATTTTACTAAGGTTTTCTATCAGTCTCCTGCAGTTGGTTCCCAAAAAGAAAAAAAACCTTGTAAAACATGGGGTCAGTGCGACCCTGCCAGACCTCACGCAGGGTCCAAATGACCCAGTCTCCCATGACCCCAGGAAGCTTAACGGATATAAACATTAGCACGATGTCGTAAGAGTGACAAGAATATGTAGAAACAGAAATTTGCAAGCGAGAAATGGCATTAGCGCTGTACGCTTAAAGACATTTATGATTAGGATGTCAGCTGGTTGATGACTCGTCTTGAAGTCGCCGTCTGGCACTGGGATGATGAAAGCTCTTTATTATCTGGCCATTTTCAGGAACGACGACTGAAACCGTTAAGATCCACCCAGTCGGTTCTAACAGCCGTTGTTCACAGAGCAAACGGCATAAAAGTGTCAGTCCTGGTGCAACGCACTTTAAACTCAAATTGTACCTGACAACACTGCATCCATGAAGTCACACAGAGCTTAGCATTTACACGGTTTTCACTGGAGATTTTTGGATTTTAATTTCCTGCAAAGCTACTAATAAGTACAGTGACGAAGACCTCCTGCTCCCGGCACAGGTGTTCCAGCTCCGTGTAATGGGCCATATAAATCAGAGAGAGGCAGCTGCTGAGAGGGTGAGTCTAAGCACCCTGTGGGGGTTAAAGCAGAGCAGAGAGAGCTGTTTCAGACTGCTTACCACCCAAGGTTTGCTGCAGAAATTATATAAAGAGAAGAGGGAGTTGACACTCGGCACGCCACCGAAGTGCAGGCCGATCACAACGTTCCTGAAGTCCTCGCCGGGAATCATGCTGTAGGCGTGCTGGCGAATCAGGACGAAGTCTGGCTTAAAAGACCTGCAGACAGACAGAAAGGGAACCATGAACATGTACAGATTGCTCAAATTTAAAACGCATCAGATGAAACGCCTCAGCATCCAGGAAAAGAACATTTGGCTCAACTGATCGGATCGCGGATTTCAAAAACAGACGCTAAAGAACTGTGGGAATTTCTTGAGGTGGGTGACAAAAGAGCATCTCTGAGGGATCGGTTTGTATTTTTCATGTCCACCAGTTCAAGCTGGCTTTTAGTCAGACCAGGGTTTGTTTTTTTGGTCTGATTGGGCATTCGCACCTGATCTTCTGATCTTTCTAGGCAAACAAACCAGAGTTGGATTGAAGTGGACTAAGCAAGGCTGGTGTGAATCTTCATCGCATAGGTGGTTAAGGTTATGCTACGGTCAGCGAAAAACAAACTGACAATCTATGCTTGTTCATCATAGCGGCAATGTAAGACTACCAGACTCCAGAGGACAACATAAGCTGACAATATCTGTTTAAATAACAGCACCTGCTTGCACCCTAACCCCATTTTGAGTTGGGTATTGATAAAATGTTGACACAATGACTTTGGGTGAAAATCCACCAAAAGCACAAAAGGTACAGAACAATAAAGAGACACCAGGACTCCAAGGTCTCACTGTCCTCAAAGTACTTAAAACGTTCAAAAACAGATTTAAAAAATGCAACAAATTACATCGATACAACTACTGTGTTCATTCACTAGGTCAAGAATGTCATGTTTTATTGAGGCCTGGACTGAAGTTGTCAAAAGTCAACTTGATCTCATGGCAACCTGCCCTGTTGACTCTGGCTGATCACCAAAGACAACATGAAACAATATTGGCAGAAACACAGACCTGATCCGAGTTCACGCCGTCACCAAACCAAAAATACTTAGACGCAACTCAGTTTACCGGTTCAAACTGTTTTCTAACCGTGGTTCTGTCAGGAAGAACGAGATGTAGCTTCTGTTTCCATTTGGAATTTCTCGGACATTTTCAACAATCTGAATTTTGACCGAATTTTTCACCAGTCTGGACCGTAGATTGTTGGGAAGTGACCTGACATCCCTTCCCGGGTTGTTTGGCAGCGGTGAGACCGTTGTTGATACCGTTCATCTTTGGCATTGTGCAGATCATGTTCCTACAAAGTCCTAAGACATCAGGGAGAATCCACTCAACTGACCTTGAAGTCCTCAACTGTTTCACGTTTTTTTTTTTTTTTTGCTTCAACAACTTGTTTTCTGTTCAGCTTTCCTTAGATGTCATCTCTCTTTGGGGATTAATTAACTGGCTGGGCAAAGGTGATGCTGGCTCTGCTTGTCATGTCACCAAACTGAAACGGCTGAGTCAGGGAAGCGTTAGTCAGAGAGGCCCAGGAGAGCTCTGGAGAAGCTGTAGAGATTCAACACTCCAGACGTTTGGCCTTGTGGAAGAAAAAAAAAACAAAACAAAACAAAAAAAAAACGCCGTTCTACTCCAAACTGCACTGATTGGACCAAAGTTGTGTAGCCATTGTTGCATTTAAGTGTGCTGAACTGTTGCAGTTTTCAAATTACTTTGCAATTCGGTACCTTTACATCTGTGTTTAAAAAAAAAAACAAAGAAAAAAAAAAGGAGAAAAAGAAGAAATGTTTTAAGTCAGTTCAAAGGTTTTTCTGTACTGGATCGGTATCAGCCGATACTAAATCTCAGATATCGGTATCAGAAGTGGAAAATGTGAAGAAAGGAGGAGGAGGAACAACTATGAACATTCCCCAGGACTGACATGTCTATGACTTTTTTTACAGTACACTGTACAGTCAGTGAAAAAAGATGTTTTCTTGTGTTTTTGGAAACTCAACATTCCTTCGCCTGGAAGCTATTCATACTTGGGACAATACGCTGCCATTTGGTCTCCAGGTCCCATTATCATGAAGAATCTCTGACCTTCTAATAAGCTCTGCAGGAATATGTGTGCTCCAGAGAGCATTTTTCTCCATAAAGACCCTGCGCTTGTCTCAAAAGCTGATGAAGGCCTTATCTTCCTCCATCAGCCTGTCTCACGTTGATAAGACTAATCGCGGTAAAACTCAGCGGGAATGCCACAAATGTCAAACAGAACATACCGAGGCTCAGTGCAGGGTGGATACATAATGCTGCATTGTGCTGCGGGGGCTCTGTGTGCCGTCACAGGGAAATGCACCTTACAGAGAAAACTCTCTGCTCTCCTGTTAACGAGGACAGATGCCGCCGCACGACACCAAAATAACCGCGAGGTCTGCTCTGAGACTTAAAAGGTCAGAAGAAAATATTTACGCCACTTATGCCTTAGCGTCACGCAAGAAAATAATAGACTGAAACCTAATTTCGCTTCAGTCTGATCATTCCCCTTGCAAGGCGAAATGTCCTCAAATCGTTCTATGGAGTTGTGATTTTGCCGGTTGATTTCTTCAGGCCGTAGCAAATCTTTAGAAGACGGACTACGCAGAAAAAGAAACGATTGTTTGAGAGCCGAGGAATTCCCGAGGCGACCAAATGATTCGGCCGAATGAAGGCTTCGCATTTCCTGAGCATCTCCAGCAGCTCTGACGAAACAGCGTCGCATCGACAAGAACGCCGGGAAAACTGGAGTCCTGTCAGCTTTCGGAAAGTTCCCCTCGAATGAATCATACTCCGACGAGCGCAGAGATTTACCCAACTACGAGAACCTCTGCTAAAAAACTCTCCATGACTGTTGCCTAGTGCAGGGGAGTTGCTCACCAAAACCAACATGGTTCCTGATGATTTACTAGTCTCCAAGGTGATTCTGCTGGACAGCCCATGTTTACCCCTCTCAGGGGAACCTGTTGATACATTTGGCCCTCCAACAGCCTGAGGAGAAATCTGTGCAAAAGTTCCAACTTCAAGCAACACTTCAGCCTGTAAGCTCACACAAACAGTTGATGGATAGTTTCCAAATTCATTTCCCATGTCTTGTCATGACCTTTGGTGCGGTTGCCTGGGTGAGCATGTACCTCAGATTAGTTCATATGAGTTTCTCCTTCCATCCTGTGCTTTTGACTTTGGACTATACCCTGATGCCCTGACGCCAAAAACAATTGGGACGTTTCTACATTGAGATGATCACAATTATCGGTTTGGCAGTCGAGAGACATACGCTAATGCAAACATGGAATAAAAACCAGCGCACCACCGGTGTGGGCTGAATGGGTTCACCATGTTCATAAAGGTCATTTCAATAATCATCTGTTGGATCAATCATCAGACCCTCACATAAAAACCCAGCTGAACCTACTGAAAGGAAGTTCGAGTTTTTGACTTTCGGTATTACTGCGGGAGTTAGGGTCCTCGCGGGCGCCGTAACGTGTGCTGCAGCCGCATTAATTAAGCCCTCGAAGAGCAGTAAAGAGAATGCTCCCGACAGTTTTACAACTTTCGCCTCACATTTCATCCCTCCTGCCTCCCATTTTTAGTTTGGAGGGATCTGACGACAGCCCAAGAAAACTCGCAGGTCAACTACGTTAGCAAACCGCTTCCTCGCCGACAGTTTACCAATCAAGTGAGAGATGCCGATCGGCGCTGGCTAATCGTTAGTTGTGCGTTCTTTTTTTAGTCCAGCTGGGAATCTGTGGTTAAGGCAGAACGGAGGACAGGCTGCTCTGAGGCTTCTCATACTTTGGCTGCCGTCATCTGCTGTTCGGCCAGATCAGCATTCCCACTCGGAGCGGAGAAGCTCGATGGAGGTTTTGGCAGCAAGAGCCAGAGAAGCCAAAGGGCTGACTGCAGAATTTCATCTGGAAACAACATGCCACAGATACTGTACTTTGTGGCATACCGTTCTGCTGCGCTGCACATGCCACGTCGCACATGCGGCAAATTGTTGCAGACGGTTTTGACAACAGGCTTTCATATTCCACAGGTAGCAATGAGCCTGTGTCGGTCACACTCTGCCTTGCAAAAGCCCGATCTCGTCCTTAGCTGCTGATGTTGGAGCGATCAAGGGAAAACTGAGAAGTAAAGCTGAAAAGTCATCGAGTAAATCTGAAGGATATCTTTCCTTCCAATAGCTGGTACAGTGATGTTTGACATGTATTATGGTAAATGTGGGTCTCAAAGCTTCTCTAGTCTGTCATTATGTTCACATGCGTCTTGAGGAAAGCACATTCACACACCCTAAATAATCATCAGACCCTCACATAAAAACCAAGATGAACCTAAAAGAAATGTCACATTTTTTGATTTTTGGTTTAAAAAAAAAAAAAATGGTAGAGGGATTTATTTTTGCACAATAACTAGAGGAGATGATCTGGCATTATGGTTGGTGGTAAGGTAAGGTAAGGGCTCTCCACACTGTCCAGGTGACTATTTACCACCCAGTTGGCTTAAGTTGGAAACTGTCACCTGGTGGGTCAGGATGATGTAAAGTAGATTTTTTTTTTTTTAGCTTTGATGTTATTCCCTCATCAATAACAGACCCCTACTCTTATCTCCTTCAGACTAGCCAGCAACAATTAGCAAACATCTGGTGGAACTGAGCGTCAGCTGGGCTCATTATATAATCCCCTATAGTGTGTATAGGAGAAATTTCTCTGTTCAACTCTGGTAAAAACGTAGTTGGAGGGTTAATAGAGGAGCCGTGTCGTAATGACTTCCTGTAGGCGGAGTCTTTGAAAGAACAGGAGTTTTTTAAAGAGACAAAGGCCTGATTTTAAGGCGTTAAATTACAAAGTCGAATTTCTTTGTCATATTTGATGTATGCAGCATTTTTATAGCTGCAGATACTTGACTGTGCTATAAAATGGCACCGTGTACATTGGAAAAAAACCACAAAAAAGCACCTTTTTTTGACAGATGTGAGCCAGACTCTTTGTATACTTGATACTCAGCAGCAGTTCTGACCTCGAACATCTCACGAATAAAAATCTAGTTCTTATTTTTGAGTGACTAACTAACTCAGACGTGGCGTGAGGCCTGCAGCGTCTCAGATGCTCTTGGCAGGATGAGTCGGCTCTGAGCTCTTGGGAGGATTCTTGGTAAACTCTTGGGAAGTTTCTCCATTGTTTTTCCACCATCGCTTGAATCCCAAAGCATCAGATCACAAGTGTCAAACTCCAGTCCTGGAGGGCCTTTTAGATGTGCCTCTGCTGCCCCACACCTGAATAAAATAATCAGATCTTTAAGGCTCTGGAGAACTGATCTGGACAAGAAGGAAGGAATTAAGCCATTTTATCCCAATGTTTTGCAGCACATCTGAAAACTGCAGGACTTCTTCCAGCCTGCTTCATGTTGTCAGGGTTCCAGTCCTCCACCCCAGAGTGAGTTTGTCTCCTGACACTGAAACCAAAAGTGCAATTTCATAAAATATCAACAGTAAATAATATTTTCACTTAAGGCTGTTTTCTTTTTGATGATTTTTTTAATCATTCCTAACAGAACGAGGGCTTACTTTCCACCCTCGCTACTCCCTAATGTATTCTGACTCCACATTCACATTTTTTAGTTATTTATTTATTTTTTATTTTGTTTTACAATGCATAGCACATGGACAAGTGTGAGAGCAGTGAAACCACAGAACTGTGAGAACGCGAGCTGCTTGGTGGAGCCAGCGCAGGCCAGCATGTCTGCACAGAGGGGTCAAGGGTCACATCGGCCAGGAGACACGCGGAAAAGCAGGAGCCTGCTTTAAATATGCCTTCAAAAATAATCCCAGTATGTGTGAGCGTGCATGTGTGCGTGTGTGCGTGTGTGTGTGTGTGTGTGTGTGTGTGTGTGTGAGTGAGTGCCATCCTAGAATGATCACATGCACTCAAGGAAAACTCACTCACATGGCGTGTGTTTAATTTGTGCTTGGGAAGCTGGTGTTTATGCATTCCTCTGGCGCAGAATGAAACGCGCTGCTGTCGCAGACGTAATTAGGACATAATCTATGAAATGGGAAGGATCTGAAGGGTCTGCTGAGTTTTCAGCCAATTCTTTTATCCAAGCTGTTCCCCTGCGGCCCTTTCTGGGAGGAAGCGGAAACAAAAGCAACTTCTAGAAATTGAACTTCTGACTTTCTAGCTGTGGGAGCACTACGCGTTATTAGTCATGTCCCGGTGGGACCGGCTGCTTGAATTGACCATTATTCTATTTGCAGACGAGTCCAGAGCCATAAGTGATAAGCAAACCAATGTGGCAGTGAACGTCAAGTGTTTGTGAGCGAGGCGGCGGTCGCACCATCTGAGTACAAATTTGGCCGTTCCGTCGCCACAGAGATTTCACGCAAAAAAAATATTCCGAACTCCCACAAGAACCTCAGTGTCAAGGCTGGAAACAGGTTGCATTGTTGAGTCGGCCGCTTTGGTGCCCCCGGCTGACCACCGTCCTCAGGCCACGGTCAGGCCTCTTCCTGTCACTGGGCGGTTCTGAGGCTGAGAGCCGACGCTTACGCAATATTTCTACAGGCGAAAATGTTTTAGAGAGAAGAGCAAAATCACCTGCAACTAGGAGCAAAGACAGAAATTCGCCCACCTGCTTTAAAGTCACGATGCACGTCAGTGAAGCACTAAAAGTTTACCCTAAAATTTAGATGCGTGGTTCTTCAAGCGGCCCACTTGCAACTGCGTCGTGGCACACCCCCGATGTTGCCACGACGACTGCAGTTTGGCACATTGTGCCGCACCCGTTTAGATAAAGCTGGACCATGAGGTCAACTTTCCCAGCAGAATCTGTTGTTTATCTGCGACGCCCTCAGCAGTTACCTCACCAAACAAAGCCGTCCCTCTCCTGGACACACGGCGCTCGGGCCTGGTCGGGTTTTCGTTCCACTGCTGACCTCAAATGTTTGTAAGGCAAGTTTGTCAGCATGGAACATTTGCGCCATAAGGAGAGTCGAGTGCTTTGCATGATGACATAACACAATTACATACGGTGAGAACAAAGGAGTTCTGTTAGTTAATACACTAGCAGCAGTGTTTTAAAGACAAACACATGGATGAGTTTCTCTAGATCTTGCTGACGCATTCGTCCTCTAATCCTGGAGATGTTCTTCAGGTGCCAGAAGGAAGACTTTGCAACCGTCTTTGTGTGTCTCTGAAGGTTCAGCTCAGAGTTCATCACTACACTCAGATTTCAGGCCTGACCTCTTATAGCGTTGACTCTAGATCGCTCCTCTTTAGGTCCAAACATAATAAGTTCGGTTCTGTTTCTGTGCAGCTGGAGACAGTTTTGGCACATCCACACATTCATCCGTTCCGAGCATCTGCTCAGTGATTGGCTGGGTTCAGAGTCACCTGGTGACATCGTAATGTAGCGCCGCGTATCATCCGTGTAGCTATGGCAACTACTCTTATTGTTTGTCATAACCTGAGCCAGTGGGAGCGTGTGGATGTTAAATGACAGACGTCCCCGGACTGAACCGTGAGGTGGCTTCTGTCTCCAGTGACAACTGACACAAACAAACCTGGCCCAGTCAAATCCTGGACCAGAGAGTCTGACTTGTCACTTTGCTAATATTAAAATTTCTGGACACAGTGAAACATAATTTGTGCTATCAGACACTCAACAAAGTTTATTCTCCAATTGTGATTTTTTTCTTTCTTTTGTTTGTTTTTTTTGTTTTTTTTTAGTTTTCCTTGACAAAACTGCATCGTCTCTCCTGAGCGTCACCGCTGATAACTCACCTGACGACTTTGGAGCCGCCTTTGCTGACCTGCATGTCCACCATGGATCCTGAGCTGACGTAAGAGGCCAGGTTGATCTCTGAGAACTCCGCCTGGGAAAAGCGAAAAGCAAAACCCAAGTTTAGACTTTGACAGCGACATGAAGCATGAGGTCGCATGTACGTGCCGCGGATGAACCCCTTGACTCGACGCCGTTTCTTTTGGCCTGTTGACAGCGCTACGTCTACTTAGCGTTAAAGTGGACGGCCTCCTTACGTCACCGTGCCTTTTCTGCGTTTGCACAGAGCAGAGCAGAGGACAAGACTGCGAGAGACAGAGCGAGCCGGTCGGAGAAGGCAAATTGAGTTATCCCCAGTCTCTGGCCTCCAGGACAGTGAGGGCCTTGTGAAAGGCCGTTGCTTGGCTTCCTAATGACTCAGTCAGACTCCCAGAGATTCTCAAAAGGAAGGGACAACAACTCCACTTCTGGGAAAGGAATCTTAGGATGTGTGGGACCAACGAGCAAAACAAACAAAAAAAAAAAACGCGACAATTCCAGAAATGTGTGGATGGTATTAACCAAAGTGGAGACGAAAAGAAATAGTAAGAGACGTTAAGGTTTGTACAATCTGTTTTATCAGCTTTAGTTTAAAGACAACAGCTCTCTGTATGTGGAACTCAGTTTCCAAAAGTCATTCACAGCTTCAGCACACGTTGGACATGTCCTGCTATTCCATTCAGACCCATTAAGTATCAAGAAACCCCTCAAGAAACTTTGCAAACAAAAAAAAAAAAACTGTGCCGATTTCCCCCTGCTGACAATCAAAGCGGCCTGTAATATTTTGACAGTCTCCGCCGCCATGACAGCCACTCTGGTATCCTTAGAACTCGGTGGACGTTGACACATGCTGGGGATTCTCTTCCTGGTTGAAGGTTTAACGACGCCCACAAGGCAGAGGCTGCAGCTTCCGTCCTCACAGACGGCCGTTCGTTCTCCCAGGGTTTCCTGATACTAGATTGACCCCGACTTGAGTTCGGCTCCACTTTCATTTCATTGTTCCACTGAGCAAAATCCTCAAACCCTTTTTTTTTTTTGGCATCTACACGTACAATTGAGAGCGATCTGGAACCGCCTTCTCGTCCGTTTTCGGTGTCAGTGGTGGTCGGGCGCAGAGTGCTTTGCTTTCTTTTTCTATCCTTTCATCTCTGCATGCAAAACACTGATCTGCTGTTTTTCTCTAAACTCTTCAGGTGGTTTTCTTGATTTCGCTGTGTATGTCACACAGAATGGACTGAATCGTTTTTGAACCACTCGCTTTAAAATTGAATTAGAAAGTCGTTAAACGATTTAAAACTATTCTTGTGTGGTTTCTGGGAGTTGAAGAGATGTAGGGACGAGTGGAAACGTGAATGTTCTCCTTCTGGCAAACAGATGCAGGTGCATCACCCGGCCTTACGCTCCATGTCACTCCCAAAGGCCTATTGATCAGCAAGCAGATAATTCTGATTGCCAATTCTAAACTACTTTAAACTCCCCCTTTTTTTTCTGGCTTGCCACACAGTACAAGTTTCCTGAATGCAGCTGGACGGCATTTCTCCCATCACTCCTCTGCACCAGGTGGCGTTTTCCCTGGAGGTATGCTGGACGGCAGCAGGTTGACCTCAGGCAGGAATAGCCGGCGTTTGTTGGTCTTTACATTCCTTCTAAGCATGAGACATGACACAAATGGCGCAATAAATGGGCCCTGCACAAGCAGCCTGCTGACCATGTGTGGAAAAACAAACAAAAAAAAAAAAAACTCAGCTGGGCAGGTCCCCGGTCAACGCTCCAGCAGAACGGCGTGCAGAAAGCACAGCTGCGTTTCATTTAAGAGCGAGCGCGAGCAGCCTGAGTAAGCGTCGGGCTGAGAGTCAGCGACTCTAAATGCTGCCGGGTGCAGCCGTAAAATATCCAAATATCCCAGATAGACGATCAAGTGAGATTCTAGTCCGTAGAAGTGTCAAAAACCGGAGCGTTGAGAGTTTTCCGCTTTGCTGTTCGTGTCAAACAGCAGCGCTCTGCCAATAAGCATGAATCGTTTTTTTTGTTGTTGTTGTTGTTTTGTTTTGTTCTTTTAAAGAAATCACTCAAATTATGCAACGTTTTACAAACCCAGTTTTTCTCCTCTCTATTGAAACTTTTCCCGCCGAGTCTCTGGGGAAGTCTCGAAAGCAAATTTTGCGCAGCGGAGCGAGCCTCTGCACACATGCGCCGCACATGGCTAACGGTATTTGGCCCTCCACTAATCAAAAGAAATAGGTTTATGATTTAAGGCTTGATGGATTAAGCTCTGGACTGCCTCGCTAAATAAATAGCTAAATGCGTGAGGGAGAAACGCTCTGCGGCTGAGCTGTATTGGAAACATTTGCATGAAGCACAGGGAAGAAACTTCAGGCTGTTACTTTTCTTTGATGGGAAAATCATTGGGTCGACATAAAACATAAAAGCCGCTCTCGTCAATTTGCTTTCTGTCATTTCCTTTTGATCCGCATGCAAAAGTGCGTTGAGGTTATGTCACGCCAGATTCATCAAGGGCCTCAGTTTCTCTTTTCATTAAGCTCAGACTCTGTTCTCAACCTGTCCCAGCTTACGCTGTCTATCAGAATAATATCACACTACGCCTGCGTTACCTCTGCCCCATTGGTTGGTCCCAGATTGATTCTTTCAGCTGGTTGCCATCCAGGTATCCAAAAGGTTTCTTGGCCTTGCAGTGCCAACAAACTCATCATGAGTATTATTACGCAATCCAGTTTAACGGCATGAAAAGTTGCAGGCAAAGGAGCCGTATGCAGACTCTTCTTTCCTTATCCAACATATCATGTCATGACAGAAGAGGGCTCCCTGCTTTAGGTCTTAAAGTGGAATACCGGCGACAAGAACTGAGCTTGTGTCCAAAATGTGGACAGACAGAGTGCTTTCAGCTTTGTGTCCTCAAGGCCAAGACACCAACAAGTTCTCCTTGTATTTTCTGTAAGCCTTTAAGGCTAATAGTCATGACATCAACAGGCTCTTCTTGCTCTGTGTCCCTAAGGCTCGTAGCCATGATGTCAACGACAGACCCAAGACCTCGCCTGATACCAAGTGACTCATCTTTTACTTCAGAAGGTTGCCAGTTCAGATCTTTCTGTGTTTCTGTGTGGAGTTTTCAGATTTTCTCCAGATTTGTGGTTCTGCTTTCGTCTGGGTTGTTTTTTTTGTTTTTTGTTTTTTCGGACTGTTTCTCATAATTCTAAACCGTTTGTTTGAAATAAACTTGAGACGTTTCAATAAGTGAAATGAGAGCCTTGATTGCCTTGTAGTGCATCTCTGTTTTCATCCACGCGACCAGCCAACACGTGGCACATCCAAAATCCCTTGAAATGACTTTGACTTGCGAATGAAAACGGTACAGGAACAACAAGACAAAGCCAGATGTGGGGCTGTGAGCTGAAACGTTTGTGCAAAAGTTAATTGTTTTTCTGCTGGAAAAAAATTTCTAAAAAGATAAACTCCCACTTCTATCTCGCAAATGTATGAATGTATTCAGACACTCCCAAGCAAATTTGCACACCCAAGTCAATTAATTCCTTCTCAGCTAATCCCATCCCAAACATGGAGACCTACGCTGACTTTGGCTGTTGCAAAATAAAACAAGAGAGCGGGCAACTTCATGGCTTCTCTGATTGGCTGGTTGAGGATGAGAGGAGTCTTAACAGCCTTTGTCATTGGGCAGTAACAGATGAAGTGGTTGGTGCCCAGAAGGCCCAGAAGCCAGGGCGAGAGGTTTTCCTCGGCACCATGGATACCATCATGGTTACTCATTCAGACACTAGTCCTGGAGCAGCTCTCGCCCTGGGAAAGGAAAACAGGAAGTGATACATCGAAGAAACGCTTTCAGACCCGACTGTTATGTGCCGAGCTCCGACCTCGACCGATTCAGAACGGCTTCAGGATCCGCCGCCAGCGAGAGCCGAGGCCTGGCCCCGGAGTTATCAACTCGATTTGAACTCAACAGAAACAGAAACAGACATATTGTTTTAACACCAGTTTTACAAGATAAAAAAGAGATAAAGGGAAAGTAAACTTGAACGGTATAATTTTATTAACAGTTTCAATATATGATTTGATAAAGCTTGTTACTATTAAGTCCTGCAACTCTTATTATTTATGTTTTTACAATTGATTTTTTTTTCTTTAAATTTGTCCTGAAATAGGTGCTATTTTTAGAAACTGAACTTTTGAAACTACATTATGCTAAATTAATTGATGATCAAACGGCTCAACGCACAAAAATATATTGTGAAACTTTTGTCCACGTTACTTAAATCTGAAACTAAATTATCATTGTAAAATAAAAATAAAAAAATAAAAAAACACAATGTGATTGTGTTTTTTTATTTAAGCATTTCCCTAATGCTTAAATAAACAACAACAAAAAAAAGACTGGGTGAAATAAAAGGAGTTTTCTGCAGCAGTGATTACATCACAGTGATTTAACACATGGGTCCGCAGTATCTGTCACTGGATCTGTAATTTTTGTAATTTCTGGGTTAAATCACTGACCCCTTCAACTGTAAAGTCAAAATTACAGTCAGTTGCTCACATGGTCCAAATTATCATTGGCTAATCTTTGCCAAGTACTGTGAATATTACGTTTTCCAAAGGCCTAAATGATGGAATTTCACTGTAGGGGCGTAAAAATCAGCAACAAATCATCTGTCAGGCGTTTGCTCTGCACAGATTCCTTTTTATCAGAGGTGAAAACCAACTGGTGTAAAAGGGGCTACTGATAACACACTGCCTGGGAGCTGGCATGGCTGCAACCAAAACAAGCATCAATAACCGTGAGGTCGCACAGCTGCTGAGCAGATGTGGCCCCACAACAGAGGTGCCCCTTGTTCCAGCTGGGATGGTGGTACAAAACACAAACAGGCAACGGGTAGAGATGATGAGGAATGACACAAAATATGGTCTGGAGACAACAAACTAATGAGGTTTTGAAGCGATGAGGGTAGAAGTGAAGAATGAGGTGAGACTTTTTGCTTTCACTGGTCCAGTATTCAGTTTCTAATCAGTGTAGAATATCTCAGTTCAGTTTTGACGAGTCCATATACTGCCGTTTTTCTGCTGTCCAAACACAAGAAAAAAATATTTCATTTCTTCCGGTTTTTTTTTTTCGTTTGTTTTTTTTCACTGGACTTCAAGAATTCCAGACCGTACAGGAACCAAAGGGTTCTCAAAAACTGATGAAAACACGGATGGAGATCAGACCTTATAAGGAGGTGAGCACACTGGAGAGGAGGTTTGATAATGATGTGGGGCTGCTTCAGGGGGCTTACCGCACATTATGAACATGACAGATGGGAGATAGCATATGATTTCAGAGTCAAATGTCAATCCAAGCGAGACATATATGGGATAATCACAAGGTGCAAAGACGTGATGAGAAAAACGGCTTTTGGGGTCGGCTTCAAGCCTGCAGCCTGGCTCCGTACGGCTGCTGACGGAGGTGAACAGAGACGGGCTGCAGAACGGCTTTGGTTGTCGTGTTGCAGGCCGCCTGCTTTTCACACAGTCTTCCTGAGGCTCAGTGAAAGCCACAAACAGTCAATGAAGATTCTGGCTGAGGATTAACAATTAGCAAACTGACCTTTCCACCAACGTACGGAGGGCTTTAGGGAAAGGGCGCCGGGTCCAACGAGATCTAAGTAGATCAGTCTCCGCCGGGTAGCGGAGTGCTCGTTTGGTCCCCAAATTATCGACTTAACAGGCCCAAATAAATCTGTCGAGTCTTCACTCAGCTTCGTAACCACAGCTCTATGGACATCCAAAGTAAAACGACTCTGATTTCACAGAGAAGTCTCTCCAGTCGTCCTCGTCTAAAGACGCGACCACAACAGTGGCGAGCCGAGCAAATGGCCAATAAAAAAGATAAATAAATCGCCCGTCCAGCTTTTTGCGGTTCTTTTCTTCTTCCCCCGTAAACACAAAGACAGCCTCAGTCCCAACAACGGGTGGCCCAACACTCCTCTGGTGCAGAGCCGATGCTGTTCACGCCGTCGATGCTGCAAGTCTAGACATACAAACATGTTCCTGTGGATTCAGCTTCAGCTGCACGCTGAATTCTTTTTACAGTGCGCAGGTGAACATCTGAGGAAGCGTCACTCTGACGTGAAAACCTGGGCGGGAAGTGAAGTTGGTGGAGTGCTCATCAGGAGCTGCAGTGGAGGTGACCTCAGTTTTGAGAATCGGGGAGAAATTCTCATTTGGGAGTCGAGCTAGCAAGTAAGGCTAATGGATGAAGATGGACAGAGCTAAATACCAGAGAATGCTTGAGAAGAGACTGTTAGAGGCGGCAGAAGATCTGAGGATGGAGAGCAGGCTCAATCAGTGCTGCTATCAGAGGCTCGGCACACAGGAAGCAGCGTCTCTAATACTGATTAAGAGCAATCGAAAGAGTTCATATGAAATGTACTCTACCTGCTCAACTCGAATCTCATATTCTCCGTTCAGCTTCTTCCCCCGAAAATACTTGGCCCTGCATGGAAGAACAACAGAAAAGGGTTTGATTAAACATGGAAGAGCAGGACGGCCAACACATGAAGCGGGACACGTACGAGCACATCGCCACCAAACACATCGCTACCAAACACATCGTTACCAAACACATCGTTACCAAACACATCGTTACCAAACACATCGCTACCAAACACATCGTTACCAAACACATCGCCACCAAACACATCGTTACCAAACACATCGTTACCAAACACTGCACAAAAAAAAAAAAAAAAAAAAGCTCCATTTCTTCTCTCGGTGTTTGACATTAGCAGCCTTTGCCTGCTCAGTACCACAGAGTTTCACAACAGAGTTTTCTGAAACTTAAATGCCAAACATTCACATTTATTTTCTTAGACCTTGGTGGAATTGCAGTTCAAATCCAACGACTTTCAGGCCTTCAGTTTTCCTGTCACAAGTTCCTCAACAGTTTGCTGAAATTTTGCCAAGTTGGGCTCAAAACAGGACGTCAGAAGACCGCCGATCACTGATTGGTTAGACTGGTTGGTCGGCCGATACACTAAATACAGGGATTCGGTGTGTTTGGATCTCAAAGGAAAGTAACTGACACCGTAGTGTAACAACGAGGTGCAGACGACACTCTGCCATGATGGAAAACAACTAGAACCTTAGACAGGTTCCCATCCAATCGGGCCGTAACTGAGTCAGATTTGAAGGGCCCGGGGCCCTTTGCCCTCACACAGCTCTGCTTGTAAATTTGTCTGAGATCTGAGACCTCTGACTTCGACATGAAATCAGACTAAAGCCCCTTCCTGTTTAGTCACAGGCAGCAAGTTTCTATCTGGTCCCAGCCGCAGACTGCCCTCCCGCACTACAAAGCACACACGGCACAAAACAACATTAACTTCAAACATCCGCGTTTGTTTTGTCGACGTCCAGCTCAAATTTCACAAGGTCGTCCAAAATACCTGGCGAGTAAGAAGAGAAATGACTCACTTCTTCCGAGGTTTCAGAGTCTGACCTTTAGGGGATTTCAAGCAACTGGTTGAGAACGCCCAGGTTTTTTGTTTTGCCTTCTTGAATAATTCCGCAGACACAGGTCACTCACACAGGCCAAGAGCATGAAATCAAAGACAGTGAAAAGTCTGCAGATCCCCGTCTGCGATGCACCTGCTTGCTTGAAGGCTGTTCCAGGAACAGAGTTATCTGCCTCGCCGTCAGACACGGACGATTCGGACCGAGCAGGAAGAAGAAAAGGATTCTTTGTGCTGTTTTAGAAGAGAATTGACTAACATTTTTTCTGCATGCTTAATTGATGCAAAAACGACGCCACTGAATCCGTTTCCAGCCACTCCAATCTTGCTAACATGCTAACGGCAAGGCTTTGTCAATAGCCTGGATTATGACCCCCTGCTTTCAGCTTCAGCTTCCTGATGTGAAGCCAAAACACGAGTCAGAATGGAGAAAACAGATACTACTGTTTTTAGTTTCAAACATTCACTTAAAAACATGAGCGGTTAGTACTGAGCACAGGTTCATGGAAACAGCATTGTTTTAATTATATATATATATATATAAAAAGAAAACAAAAACATATTACATTACAGAGTTCTGTAAGCAAATAGTTTAAACGAAGGTAATTAGCTGTTCTGGGAAGAAATTAAGAACCATCAAGCCAAACTGTGCATGTGGTTTTGATCCGGGAAGAAAATGGGTAGAAAAATGGGCCCAGATGAGATTGTGCATATTCACCGGCAGACGACAAACCGGAGGAAAAATTAAGACCAATAATAGTCCGTAATTGTAATCTCAATAAAGGACACACGTCAGGATCAATTAGGTTCACTACAATGTGATGTGATTATTAATAAATGAATTATCGGTTAAATCTTCTATGTATATTAAAATGGCAACATGTGATCAAAATTCCAAGTTAGTTCTGATTTTGTCTTTGAAGCTTTTTAGCAACACCAGGATTATTATACTATTATTAATTATTATTATTATACAATTAGATTACCATAATTCAGATATAATTGTGGAAATAGTCAATTCTGTGCAAGTATTTGCATCATGCAACTCTGAATGAAATTAGTTCAGATTGCAATAAATAAGTATTGCAATCTGAATATATGCTATTCAGATTCAGATTGAGATATATATATATATATATATATATATATATATATAAATGAGCCCTTATATATATGATAAATGAGCCCTTATATGTCATATAAGGGCTCATTTGAAAACAATAAACAATAATTGTTCATTGTTTTCTTTATTATGAAACTGTATTTTTATCGCGTTTGCTGATAGTTTGCTCTTCAGTCCTATTTGAAGCTCTGCAGGATGAACACCTGCGAGTTTTTTTAAAAATATCTTGAACTTCAGTTTCTAGCAATGATTTTATGTTGCAATAAAGGGCGAAGCAGCCGTTAAGGAGTGAAGCAGAACTTCAGGGTCATACTTGTGATTTTTTGTTGTTGTTGTTGTTTGTTTCGGTACTGATGCTCAAATTCACGTCTGATCATATATTGTCTCATTTGTTTTAAGTCCAACTATCCCATGTGGCTTGGGTGTGAACTCTGACCTCTGGCATGCACAGGGCAGTCGACAATCTGTCTTGGCCTTCAGGCTGAAGAGTTGAGGAGCTGATTATCTAGGTTGCATGCTGGAGGCCGTTTGGTTCTCTGACAGGCTGGCTGGGCTGTTTTATCTTTTTAATCTTTGTGCTCTGCAGCATATCTCCCCGTCCTCAACCCGAAAATGTCTTTTTTCTGTCCGTTCTCCTGATGTCCACCGTCATGCATCTGTCTCTTTAGCTTCTTGTCCCTAAACTCGCTCAGCTGTTGTGCTGGTAGATCCTGAAGCGCATCATTGTCCACAATTTAAGAAGCCGTGAATTCTCAGAGGTTGATGTTTCCTGTCACCGAGGACTACTTTTGTTGTCAAACATGTGAGTCAAGACCATTAAGCTCACTCACAAACAACGGGCGGTGTGCAGCTCCAGGTATTGCGAAACACGCCGTCGCTCTGATTGATCAATGGGCGAAGGCTTCTCATCGGATCCGATCCGCACGCCCAGCCCATGTCCAGATCTCAATCCGACCCACACCCTTGACATAAACACCATCAGGCTGAATTCTTTCCATTTTAAACATGAGAATATGTTGAAGTGCATGATTCATACTTTTGGACAAAGTCAGTTTCCCTTTGGGGGTTTTCTTTCTCTCATCCCCTTTGGATCCAAGCAAACATCGCTCAGTGCTGCAGAGTTAGAAAACAACTTTTGTGGGTTTTTTTTTTTTTTTTTTTTTTGAGCTAGCTTTAGTGTTCCCCTTGACAAAAAAGCAGTAACTCTTTGACTTCTACAGTGCCAGTACCTTCGCAGCTGCAGTAGTATTTTTAGGCATTGCAGAGTGAAACTACAGTTCCTGAGACAAACCCTCTACGTCTAACCTTTAATTAGCTCGAGTATCTGATCAGGGTCTCTCTGCTTCTTTGAGGTTTCCGGGTCTTGGAGCAGACCCGGAACGGATCGGGAGTTTCATGCGTTCATATTGGCCGGGGAACCTCTGGATCCTCAAGAAGAAGCACAGGAATGGCCCTGAGGTGAGGGTTTCAGGAGACTGACCTCCCTTATGGCAGCATTTGTATCTGATCTCCATCTGCTGCTCTGCAGCCGCTATGTTTCACTGGCCTCAAAGCCCAAACATGCAGAATTGAAGCGCTTGGTTCTGACATTAACGGTGAAAACTCTTCACTAGGCAGATGAGTTGATGGGATTTAGCTGGTTTTGACTTAGCTGGTTTTAAAACTCTCAGCCCCAATAGGACGAGAGTTTTATATGCAGTAGAGCCAGAGATGTGCAGGAGAGAAGACTCAGGAAGTCCCGGGACTAAAATTGGAGGAAACACAAACCCCAGATGACTTATCCTTCTATGACTCAACAATAGAATAATAGAACGGTTCACATCGGCAAAGTAGAGTCAGCCAAGAAAAACAACAGCCCCGCGAGCCCCAAAACTAATATACTCATGTATATTTTCATCAGCGTTGCACAGGAGACCATGACTTATTTCAACAACCCAAAAAACACTGTGAGCTAATAGTTCATGATAACACACACACACACACACGCGCACACGCACACACACACACACACACACACACGAACACACAGCGATTATTGTTCCAACACAGGATCTCTAAACTTCGGAGTCATTTATAATTCCTTCAGACACCAAGATATGGACTAAGAGTCTACTTTCAAATTTCACATAAAGAATCATTGAACCAGTGGTTTTAGTTTTTGTGTGTGGTCTTTGCAGGAGATTCAAAGGCGACAAGCTGAGAGAAAAAAAATCTGGTTCTTGACAATTGTCTTTATTTGAGAATAAACCAGTTCCAGAAACCAAAAAGCCAAGTAGGAAAAAAAAAATGAGTTGGCGTAACGACTAATACATTTCGAATTCTTTTCATCTTGTAAAATGAGACTTTTTTTTTTAAAGAAATGTTTTTTGATTTGACTGAAATTGTGTAATCGAATAATGTCAGAAGCAAAGTTTTCCCTAAGCATAACTGTCTCTGCCTTTTTCGCAGCTTCTCAAAATAGTTGTAGCAGAAGCTGTCGGCCTGCTAATTCTTCTGCTGTAGTTCGTGAACTTTTGCCCTCTTCTTGAGGCGCAGCACAGATCACCGAATCCCCCAGAGGGAATTTTCAGCTCCTTAATGCCAGTGTGTGGCCTCCCGACTTCTTCTGTGGACATAACGTTAACTTAAATCCCCTCTTCATATAACTCTGGGTAAGCAGAGGTTCTCAGACCGCTCTGCCGCACATAAAGACGAAGTAAACACTTTGCCGGAGCGGGACTGAATTAAGCGATCAGGTGCTCGCATAATTCTGAACACAGTGCAAACAGACTGACAGATACTTGGCCAATCGGCCGCATGCCGGCCTTAAAGAGAAGGACAGAGGGAGACATGGAGGGAGCAAAGGAGGAATTGTTGGTGGTTGCGGTGATGCTCTCAGTGCTCTGTACTGCTATTGTGCATCAGTCATTGCTGGAAGCCAAGGCTGTCAGGAGAGAGCAGGGTTTCCCCAGAGACCCCAGACTCTCTGCTGGAATGACCAGGAGGAAATTCAGCCTCCGGGAGCGGAGGACGGGCGGACAAAACGCCAGGACTTTTTACAAAACCTCAAAAAAAAAAATAAATATCGATGAGTAACTTGTGGCGTTACAGCTACAGGAAAGGACTGTGACACGGACATTTGGTTTGGCTTTAGAGGTATTCACAAGTAGTCTGGCAAAAACCAGTCCTTGTTCTACGCGTCGTTTCGTTCAGAGGGTCTGGACCTTTGGCTGGGAACCGACTGCCTGCTGAAGGCATGGACTCTGTTGGAGCTTGGAACGTCTGGACCTGATTTCACCCAGTCGCAGTAACGTGCTCTATGAAGCTTACCGGGAATTGTGTGTGCTGTGAACGATTCCCGGGGGAGCGGCGCCACGACATCTTTGCCAGAAATTAAATGTCTTAAACGTTGTTCTTGCTCCAACTACAATTATTCAATATTTGGAAGTGTGGCCAACACGGATTGAATGGTTTTGTTCACTTTCTCCGCTGTCATTTCCAAAATACACCCTACAAATCTTCGGTTTGCTGATTGGCCCAGTTGAAATTCATCTGGAGAAATCTGTCTCCATGGAAGAAAACACAGAGAAGAACTAAAGGGAGATGAGAATCAATCAGGACTGCAGAGGATGGCAATGGCCAGACTAATTCACAAATGATATAATCTAACATACATTTAAATCCTGTCTTATTCAAGTTGAAGGTTTGCCAGTACACAGACCAGGATGAAATTGAACCAAATCAGTGAATTCATCATTTAACATCAGTTTGATGATCTTATCTGAGCTTTCTGAGTCAACCAAATTAGATTACAGTTCTTAAAACGGGAAAGTCGCATCGCGTTGGCATGCTCCAAATATTTCAGATCCATGGCAGTTGCTGAAAAGCAGGTACTTTAGTGGTGCACGAAGAACACCATGTTCCACCAGCGCCGCCAAAAAAGCAGCCAGAAATCTGCCTTTTTTTTCTTTCTTTTTAGCACTTTGCTTGAATCTTGGAACTGAGAGGCAGCTGGTCAGATTCCGTTTCTTCCTCTACCTGCGTCTTCCAAATGGGCCTCGAAGATGACGTGAAAACTTCAAACACGCGTATCACAAAACGGAAAACAAGGGCTTGTTGAAAGAAAAAAATGCAACGGTTTCAAAAAGTGACCGGACTCTACAGCTACAACAACGTTGGAATCAACGACCAACCATCGCGCTTTTAACGACGCCAACGTTATATTTGTGCAGGTGTCATGTAGAAAGTAATGAGTAATGAGCCTGAATATGAATATAACTGTGCAAAGTAATTAACAAAAAAACTGCAATTATGAAGTATTGAATATTTTCTCAGGTTGCACAGAGCACAGAAAACACAAAACTGTGTGTTTTCCCACCTGTAGCTGTTTTACCTTTTCTCCAAAGAAAATGCTTTTAGCTCTGTTGAACTGTCTAACTCTCCAGAAACTGCCTAGTAACACATAAAGTAACATATAATGCTGAAATGCATGTATTTTATATAAAGAAAATGCATTCAGAAAGATACATGTAGCGGGACAAAAAAAAAAGTGTACAGGGAGAAGTTCACAGCAGCTGTGCTTTAATATGGATTTAAAGACTGTCGTTTGGCGCCACCTGCTGGCAGAAGCTCTTCACTGAGGAGAGTTTGTGAACCTTGCACTGAACTGCACTGCCACCATGTGGCGAAAAATGGAACGCACGGAATAATGTCAAGTATTTGAAATGCATAATGTAAAGTATGATCACTTTACAGTTTCCATTTCATTCATCAGTAATGGTGATTTGTAAAACTGCTTCCATTTTCTCTTTAAGATTAATTTCCTTATGATTATTTCATTAAGGAAGAAAAGTTCCTAAGTTCGTATATTCTCAAGCTGCTTTCTCAATATTTGAATTTATTGTAGTTTGCAATTATTGTCTGTGTTGAACAATTTAAAAAGAATCATTTCTTCACAGCAAATGGAAATTTAGTCTCTTTTGGGGGCTTTGAACCCCTTTAAATCTGAGCTCTTTTTCAAAATTTGCAATACAAATTACAGATTGAGATTTTTACTGTCCATGTCAAAAATAACTTAACAAATTGGATTTTGCCCTTTCACTTCTGACAGAACTGTACACAGAGCAAAGTCCATAGAGACATAAAAGAGAAGTTTGAGTGAGAAACAAACTGACCGCCCTGATCGCAACCGGATTTAACGACTTTGGGATGAATTAGATCAGTGACTGTAATCCAGACCTTCACATCCAGCATTACTGTCTGACCTATAAAATGCACGGCAGACGAATGGTGAAAGATTTCCATAAATACTCTCCTAAATCTTGCGAAAAGCCTTCGCAGAAGAGTCAGACCTGTTGTAGCAGCAAAAGGGGTCTATTAAAGTAAAGGCAAATGGTCAACTTTATTTGTTACTATAGTGAACCAAATGTATTGGTACTATAGTGTTTGATTTGAGCTAATATCTTCTGTTGATTTCTGCTACGTTAGTTCTGATTCCTTCATTTTACTACACTTTGGTGTTTTGTGTTTTTGGTTGAAGCGTTCCGTGTGTGGACGGTTATTCCCTCAGGTTTCAGACGCTGACAAAGGTTTTTGCCCTTACATTTTTACTTTGACTGCTGGGAGCAGCTGGTTGGCGTCTCAAAAGCTGAAATGATAGGTGACCTCTGACCCCAAAGTCCCAGAGGAGTTGAAAAGAAATCAGAGGAAGTTCACACCATGTGGTCCTGCCTTTCAAACCAAACGGCCAGACAGATTTGAAGAGGAGCGGCAAAAGCAGATGAGGTGGATTAGCAGAGCTCGCTAACTGACGATGTCATCCAGGATTTGCTACTGTGGAAAATCATCTGTTATAACAGTGTTATGACAGTGTTATAACATGTCATAACACTGTCGTGACCTGTTAGCATGTCATGACAGTCATGCAACAGTCTTCAGTCAGAGGCTTCTTCAGATTCATTGCAAGACGGACTGCTACTGGAGACCCTTCATGCTCACAACACCTCCATCCACAATGGATTAGATCATATGAGTTACTACAACATTTAATTTCCCTTTTGGATAAAAAAAAATAAAGTATTTTGAATTAAACTAAGCCTCTTTCGTTCAGGACTGAAAAAAGGATAAAAGCCCTTCTGGAGGCATGTGATCCAAACTCCTGCTGTTCCTGAAGGAGCGCGCCGGCTTTGCCCAGAGAGGCTGAGCCAGGCTGAGGGCCTGCGAGTGACAGTGATCCCCTAGCGGCTCATTTCATCAAAACACGGGGGTGCGCAGGGGCATTTCAGCCCGCCGGCTCACACAAAACACGCCACCCAGCTCCTCAAGGAAAGACCCGAGGAAAATCCGGAACGCTTCATCACATCTGTCAGCGAGACGCTTTAATTTAGAGATCAATTTCCAACCCTGGCCTGATCTCCTCGCGGCCTGCGCACAATCACCCCTCCGCTGGCGCTGGAGATAAATTTCAAAAGGCTGGAAATGGCTCATAATGAGCTCGCAGAAGTCAATCTCTCCGAAAACATTAGACGACACAATAACAATCCATGAAATGCATGAGGGCTCTATTGATTTAGTTAGACAGGGAAGATAAACCAGCAGCTGACCTGAACTCTGGGAATCCATCAGCAGTTTCTAACACACACAGGTGTGCATGAGTGTGTGTGTGTGTGTGTGCGTGTGTGCGTGTGTGTGCGTGTGTGTGTGTGCGTGTGCCTCCACTGAAAGATGAGGCAATTCTTTCTCGTTTAACCTCATTCATTTTTCTGTCACCTCATCAGCTAAGTTCTCTCCTCTGGTTACCATGACAATTTCCATTTTGGCACAGAGAGCTCTGGCATGCCTAGTGAGCCCAAGGACATGCTAGCACATCCAAAATAACGTGACGCGCTGTTGCTTTCCCGCAGAACAAAAAAAAACAAAAACAAAAAAAACTACTTTTAATAACAGAACATATGAACAGTTTGTAGTCCAGGCAGTATTTTATCTTTTTAACATTGTAAAATTGTCTTGTTTCCCAATGAATACATTTCTAGGTTGCGTCCGGAAGTTAAATCTTTATTTGGTGGAGGCAGTATTATGGTATGGGAATAGATTTCTCTTCAGTCATCTGCCTGTTATATCTACACAGGGCCGGGCCAAGGTACATGTGAGTTTACCATCATGGTAAAAACATATATGCATTTCAAATAATTTAGAATAACACAAGTGAAACGCAATTCTATATGGAAAAAAAACATTTCTATATTTTTATAGTTGCTACATAAATAATAGTTAATCTGGTCCTGGAATTGACTGCTGCCACTGTGGGGGGAAACCGTTGTTGGAGAAAAGTAAATGTAGTGTTTATATGCTGACGTTGCATTGAAGTAGTTATAAAATGGCCGCACTGCAATACCACTTTTTAATTCAAAATCCTTTTTTTTTTTCCCTTTGGTTTGCTTGTCCTGTAAGGTTAAAATCAATAGTCATAGCAGCGCTGGTATGATGCAGTCTAATTAAAAATGATGCTAATGTCAGTTGATATGCCTCACAGGGTGGCTTAGGAATTATAAAGCATCTGGTGTTGGTATAATGGGGCCCTCATAAAAATCTCCTTAGGGTCCCAAAAACGCTTGGACCGGTCCTGTATGTACTCTTGAACCAAACAAAAAACAAAAAACGCCTAAAGTTACAAAAACTAAGAGTTTCTAGTGTTACACTCACCAGTCAGTGTGCTGATCGTCAACCACCAGCAGGATCTTGGGTTTGCGTACCGCAGGCTTGACCGGCTGACCGCCTCCAGCAGACGCAGCCTCAGTTGCAGCAGCTCCGGCTGACTTGGCGTGTGCAGCGGCGGCGACGTTCTGGGCCATCTGGGCGCTCTTCACCACGCTGGAGAAGGAGCTGAGGAAGCTCCCCGAACCCGCTGCTGAGGCCGGGTTCGGGCCTGAACCCGAACCCGAGCCCGAGCCCGAGCCTAAGCCTGAGCCTGGGGTCTGGCTGGGGAGGCTCGGGGGCTGACGCCTCTCGGTGGCCGGGGAGGCGGGAGATGAAACGGATGATCCGGGCGGGGCCGGCCTCTGCAGGTCCATCATGTAGCCGTTGGGCAGGTTGGCCACGAAGCTGCTGTCAGACAGGCGCCGGCGAAGGTAGTTCATGACGACGGGCTGGTGGGTCGGTCAGGCCAGAGGAGGTGAGGAACAGAAATCCTACAGAACCACACACACACGCCCACGCACGCACGCACACGCACACACACACACACACACACACGCACGCACACACACACACACACACACACACACACACACACAACCCCGGTGAACACAAAATTCTGTTTTTTAAAAAATGCTGACGTCGCTCATTTCTCTGTGAAAATGACTCAGTATTAAAATCTGCTGATTGTTTTCATACAGTATATTTAAAGTATTCAAAAGAAAATGCCGTTCAGGTCGCTAAAATACACTAGCTAGCCTTCATACTACTCCATTGGCTGGTGCTGGCGAGGCAGCCAATCAAGGAGGGAGCGCCATTTATTTTCCTTGGCAGTGATTGGCTGGACAGAGGTTAGCTTCTGCTGTGGCTGTCAGACGGTGATGGGGGTTAAAGTTGGTGTTTGAACTGTCAAAATAGACGGCTATTAATTTCCAGTGCTTGGAAATAAATTTAGGACCTAAATCTGGTCAGAATCTAATTAAAACAATGTTATTTTGTTTAAAGGAGAAGTGTGGTAAAGTATATAAATTTATGTAATTACTAGAGAATACAATTTCTCTAGTAATGCAGTTTCAGTGGTAAATATGCTAAAGCTACATTAGAATGATTAAGTTTTGCTTTTTGGCCAGTGTGCTGTGACCGCGCTCGGCTCTGCAGCACACGGTTCCTCCTGAAGGTCCGGCTCCAGTTGGTGAGGCCGTCCCGTCTCTCACCATCTGGCTGCCCTCAGAGCATCCCGGCTCTTCGGTTCCGAGCTTCAACGATTCGACGTGACGTGGAATCGGCTCATCTGTGTGAACGCGCTCCCGCATAATTCGGTGACACAGACGTGAGAGATCCACAGCGACGGTCTCTATGAAGCATAGAGTTCAGATGGAAAGATGTAGTTACATAACATCTGTGATGCAGAGGAGACTCAGTGGCGCCGGCTTGTTAACAGAGGGGAAGAGGGAACCTTTACACCCGATTAAAACCGAGCTGCTGTTTTAAAAGACGTGGAGGAACTTCAGAGAGCAGCAGAAGCAGGATGAGATAATGGAGGTCGAGTGTTAAATCATCATGACAAGTTAATCACCGCCAGTAATTGTTTGATAAGAGTGAATCTAACCTCATCGTCTCCAGACTGGAGACGGAGGTCTCCCTGGGCTAAAGGTTGCAGCACACCTTCCCTTCAGCGATGGTTGTAGTGGACAACATGGCCGCCTCCTAACGCCATGCCTTCTGGTGATTGGAGGAACTAAGTCTTTCAGGTTTCTCCACCAGCATCACAAAAGTTAGAATCGTTTTCATCCTGATGGTGAGCCATCCTGGCCGAGTCGCAACAAAACAAAAGTAATGCACACTATGTTTTTGTTTAGAGCAAACTTTTAAATGCCCCCCCCCCAAAAAAAGAAAATTCTAATTAGGTGTGTCGCTTTCTGCTGGTTTGGAGTGAATCAATCAGTCTACGCAGAGCATGACTTCGTCAAATGCTGACCGTCCTTATGGCTCTAATAAACAGGAAGTAGAGGTTGCTAACTAGCATGGACCACACATCTCAGGAGAATGGAGAAAACCCTGCTCGACAAGCCAGAGGTTTGGTGCATCTGGTAAGGCACAAACCTGGATGGGAGCGTTCGCCACGTCACATCGGTACGGAAAAGCCAAAAACCACGACAAGCGAGACACATCAGCTCTCCAGCTGGCCTGGTGTTCTGCTTTCTACTAGGAAATGTCTGACCATCAGTTTGCCACTTGAAGCCCAAACAAACTTGTGTTATACAGCTGGAAACTGGGAATTGATCAGAGCAAAATCCTCTAATCATTTGAACAGTTTTGCAAAGTATGGGTCTAAATTCCTCCACAGCCACATAAATGGTAGTTGAATCAAATCAAGCATCAACAAGGAGACTAAATGCCTGAGTTGTGAAGTGTGGAGAATTGCAACATAACTCAAGAAGACAAATCTGTGTGAGTCGCGCTTTGTACTGATATGAAGGAGCGTGACACCCAGTTCAGTGCTGACAGCTTACAACTGGAAGCTGAGTCTAATGAGAATTATCTCGACTGCCATCGCACACCACCAACAGGCCTCTGAACAACTCCTAACTGTTCTACGCAGATTGTCACCTAGATACTGACAACCTTAGCGCATTGTCAGATGCGCTAAGGTTCAACATGTCAGCAGGTGGGTTGAACAATGGTTCCCATCACAGGGAGCGGCATCGTCTTCCCGTTGGAAGTATGATTTTTGGCTGATCCGTCATAAAGCTTATAACTTGAGTCAATTTGGAGGAAACTGCAGGAAAACAAACAGAACAGCTGAAAGTGACGATTACAATCACAGTGACAGTCAGTGTCGCCATCAGAGTGATAGAAAATCACTGTCATTGCTCCACCGGCACTTTCTCCTCTTCCTTAACACCCCATAAGCTGCTTTCTGCCGGAAGCTGTTAAAGCCGCTTCGTCTTTGCCTCTCGGCTCTTTCTGCTGAATATCCACAGTGGGAGGAATCCACAGGGGGCCTTGCTGCATTACGGCTAACCTTGTAGCAAGCAGAAGCTTTAGCAGACTTTGTCAGCAGAGAATAAACAGTGGAAAGAGGACAGGTTGACTCTCTATTGGGTTTAGGTCTCGACTTTTGCCGGCGAACTTTAATCGCACCATTATGCTTTGATGTAAGCCAGTCTTTCTCAAACTGGAATTTATGTCGGCAGGAATAGTTTTCAGTTTCTCGGGATGAGCTGCACGACTTTTATTGTTTTCAGAACACATTACGATACGTAGCGTAGCGTATCGTATCGTGTTTGATGTTTTTAAAATCTAAATAATTCAAAATGTTCCAAGTAGACTTGTCAATGGCTTTGTCGCGACCAGCCACATTTACAAAACAGAAGCACCCTTCTCATGAGTTAACTTATTGTTAATAAGTGAGTTAAGAAACTAATATTTTCATTTCAGGTTGGATGAGTTATTGTGTAACTGTGGGGCACAATTTCAAGGTAGTAGGAGTTCCGTGAAAGTTTGCTAAATGGTCTTCAACTCGACAAAGTTTGAGAAACACTGAACTAAGTCCTCCTATTAATGCCTTCCCTCTTCTGGACGACAAACTTTTGTTGCCGTTTTCCGGTGGTGACCTTGCCGCCATAGCACCAGTTCTACGTGCTTTCAGTGCTGCAACCAATGCGGTTATCTCGTCAGAAACTCAACGGAGGCCAAAAACTGATCACGAACTTGTGAATACCAGATTCAAGGTTGATGTGTCTGAAACAGGTCCATGGGCCTTGAGCCAGAAAAGAGTTGCATTGCCCTGCCTGGGTCGGGGACAAGGTCAATCAATAAAGAAAAACCAGAACTAGAGATGCCAAGATCCTATATAATACTTGATGTTCTGCTTCCAGTGGAGAACAGAACTTGAATCCAACCCCGTTCAGTGTGGATGACTTTAGAGGAGGGATTCGTGAGGTACTAACACACTGACAGCAAACAGGGGGGGGCAGTAATCACATGTTTCGCTCTCTAATGATGGGGAAGAGAGTGATAATGCCGCAGCAGACTCTCGAGGCCCCCACTGACGTACAGCGCGCCTTCTGCTATGTTCAAAATATCTCGCAAGTGAAGAAAACCGCAGCTCCTTCCCACTCCACTCGCGTTGTATCTTTTTTTTTTTTTTCCCCTTGTTCTTCACATCCTGCCTGTGAATCCGTTAAAAGTAGCACATAATCCCAATGGCTGCTCTGTGAATTTGCACGTCGAAGCCTGACAGTCGTTGATTAGCCGGCAAAAGCAGCACAACGTCCATGACCAGGACTGTTCCTGTGGCGGATTTTCACTTTCTGTGACACGCTAGAGGAACATGAAGCGTTAGATTATAGCAGCCGGGTAAATATAGATCTGGTATGATAGATACTTTTTATTTTTCCCTGACATTCTGAGCCGACGGAGCTGATCGGAGCGAGGGGTCGCCGGCAGGACGGCGGGTCAGGAACAGGCAGAGGAAGCTGAGGAGAAGTGGGAAGACAGCAGAGACTGATCCAAAAAGAAGAGGAGGTGGTAGGAGCCTGCCCCTGGGCATTATGGGAGATTATTAATAAATGTGTGGGGACCACTGCCAGATGGATTATCACGACAGTTTCTATTTCGGGGTTTTACAGAAAGATCTTAGATTTGGAGCTTCTGTAATCACTTTTAGAGAGCAGATATTTACATCCGCCGCATGAAGAGACACTGGAAACTTTTTCCCTCTGACATTAAAATCAGACTTTTACTATTTTAGGTTAACTTATGTTGCCGAAATTCTCTGTATTTGTTAAAGGTCAAGATAATAAGAGTATTTTAAATTCAGAGTTTTACGGCATTACAATACCTTTAAGCAGTTTGGGGGTTTTTTGCCTCACATTTTGCCGTATTTTTCAAATAAAGAGATTCCGGCGGTGAAGGTAAACTTCTGACCGAAAGAGTGCTTCTGCGGTCAATGGCAGCCCAGGTCTTCCTTGATTTTTACTAAAGGAAACAGATTGTAGTGCCAGTACTGAGTTCTCAAGGTCTTATTTTGCTGTGTTACATTGTCAGTATTTAGGGCAAGTCGGTGGTGCGTTGACTGAAACATCTGCACACCCGCCTCTACTCCCCCTTATGTAATCACTGTTTTAATGAGGGATTATGGCTGTTTTCTAAATCTGCATACTCATGACAGGTATGACTGTGATGTTATTTATTTATTTATTTATTTCAGCCTGAAATGAAACGCCAATGAATTGGGGTTTGTGACGTTCCCTCTCCACCCATCCAATTTCTGTAGATTGTTGCTGAACATCAGCCAGAACATCTTGATCTGGCTACGTGAGTCCTACTACATGAAACTATTTGAGACAATCGGGAGGAAAAACAAAACAAAAAAAAAAAAATGATGAAAGCTGAAGTTAATAGACCCTTGAACTCCGGGTCTTCTGCAGAGGTTTTTGTGTCATTTCCTTCAGTAGTTCTCGTCGCAGGGCCGCCACCGGCGCCGCCAATCGACCGTTTTTCAAACGGTTCAGTCGGTTCATTTGACACACGGCAATGTGAACGTGAACCACACCAACTGAAACTGGAAGAAATGTTCCAACTTTCACCAGTCGAACTGAGTCTGTCTGATTATCATGTAGGGAAACATCCTGAATCCCAAACTTGTGACCCAATATGTCCACAGTGACGCAGCATAAATGATCCACTTCCTCTGTGCCTTCATTCATTGGTGTCTGGGCGCTCTGTGTTGCCCTGCTGTTTCTTTTAATGAGCCGTGGAAAACTTGTAAAACTCTCACTTGGGAGAACTCTATTAGACGTAGGGTGTTAGCAGTGCACTAAAAAGAAGGCATGCTGTGCAGCTATTTTGGCTTCACTGACATTTTCAACAAAACAAGAATGACAAAGAAGTTTATAGGGATAAAAACCTTTCCGCCTCATGGTATTTTTTTTGTTGTTGTTGTTGTTTTTCTTTAAAAATTCGTGCTCCGTTCAAAGCGAGAGCAGCCGGCGGTGATGAGAACGACGCGGCTGAACTGTGAACCGTTGTCGACTTGCGGAGCCAGAACAGGCTCTGCGACACGACAGAGCGTCTCCTGCAGCACCGGCAGGCCGGCGAGGCGAGGCGAGGCGAGGCGAGGTGTCACAGCCGAGTCCCCACACAGTGACCTCCCAGCACTTCTCACAGCAGACGCCACATTAGTTCAAACACACACACTGTAAAAAAAAAAAAAAAAAAAAAAAGCAGACACACACACTTTGTCCTCCCTGCCTGCAGGCAGAGGACTGCTGCAGTCATAGGAAAGCTTCATTAGAAATATAAAGGAAAAGCCTCCGATAAAAAGTGAGAGCTTTTAGTCAGAGTTCGAATAATTTTTTTTAAAAAAAGCTATTCTCTACTAGATTAGTGGAAGATCTGCTGGAGAAGCTTAATTGCAGGCTTTTCAGGGAGTGGAGTTTAATTCGATGAATGTAAAACGTCATTGAAGCAACTTCCAAAATGAACTGCTTACCGAACCACGCAGTGTCAACTTCCAAACAAACATGCATTTGCATAAGAGGAGGGCGTTTAGTGCATCATCTGTACTTCATTGCAAAGAAATGCTAGGAATTCAGATTCCGTCGTCGTCTTGACGGAATTCAATTTAGACTTGACAGTTTGATCAGAGACGTTATTTTCACTGGTTTCTTCACTGTTTGTCCCGTGACAGCGTCAGTGAATCTCAGCTGCTGTGTTTGGCTCGGTGACGTAACGGCTGTCCTGAAGATGCCGGGTTGAAATGGGAGGGTCTTTCAGAAACGGTGCTGATGTCGCCATGAATCAGTGGCATCGGCACGGCTAAAAGAAATATAAATATATGTATATATATATTCATGATTTATATGCATGTATATTTAAAATATTATAGATTTATTTATTTATTGGGTTTCACACTTATAATTAGGCTTGAAACTTGATTTTCTTGAAGCAGGTAGCAGCAGGGGGAGCCAGTGTTTTTTTTTTTTTTTTAAAGAAGGGGCCAAAATAGAGCTACAGTGTATGACGATTAAATCTGTGGTGCATATTATTCATTCTTAAATTGTTGTATCCCGACTCATCCTGGCTGGTTGGTCACTTTTTGGGATTAAATTTGGACAAAAAGGGTTGGTTTTATTTCATAAACTCCTCCTCAAGCCAGAAGCCTGTAATCATTGGCTGTAGCCCCCCCAACACGCACACACACGCACACACACACACCACGCCCCCGTCCTGCTGGGGAGCATCTGCTGGCTCAAATGTAGATAACTGGTTATGGGCAGAACATTCCTCAGCCTCCTGATGGCCCCATTAATATTTCACGAGTGACTTTGGGAGTATGACATCATCGTCATCAGCAAATATTAGAACGGAATCTAAAATTCACTGTGCAGCTTTACCTAAACTCTGCAGAACAGGTTCAATTTAGACGCTTTTTGGCAATAGAGAGTTACATTTACGCAGATTAAACAAACGCGTCCAAATTGAACCCTAAGTCAAACTGAAATAAGTTGTTTGTAAAAGTTCTGAGGCAGCTGAAATATATAGAGAGAAATAGAGCTAAATGAAAACCATTTTAGGAAGCGAAATTTGCATGTCATATCAACTTGTGTCTTGTCATTCGGATGATTATGGTTCATAGATTATGAAAATCCTGAATTCAGTGACTCAGAAAAAGCCTCGTCATAGGAAGTTGAGTGGAAGGAAAAGCTCTCCGAGGAACAGGTGAACCAGCGACACGAGAGGATTGTCAACCGAATCCAGAAAATCCTTGTAGAATATGAAAAATATGACGCAAAACCCTCAGAGAGGTTTACCCCAAAGATGCTGACTGTTCTGCTCTCTTAATGCTTCAAGTAAAATATGACATTTCACTTTAAACTCATTTTAAACGTGAGCCAGATAGCAAGTCTAATCGGCTGCTTGTCTGAAACTTAAAAATATAAAGAGTCAGTACAAAAATTTGAAAATACATTTTAAGTAGGATTTTTCATCTCTTTACTTCCTCTGGCTTCATCCAATAGCAGCTCAGTGGAACTGAAAGCAGCCAGCTAGCAGTCCTTCACTCACTTATTATTATTATTATTCTGTGATTTTAAGGAGAATCCAAAGTGCAACAGGACGATTTGATGAAGACAGTCCAAACACTTTTACAGAGAACTACTGGACAGGCGGACAGGGCAGAGAATCCAGGTGAGAACAGACACACACAGAGGTAACCGAGGTAACGAGGAACAGCTTCTGCTACTGATGCCCTGATTAGCTGTAAACCTAAAAAACTCCTGTAAAATCTCAGAGAAACGAGATGAAAGATATCCACTTCAAGTAAGACGCTGACTGCGCACAAACGCTCAACAGAAACCCAGTTAGAAAGAAAATACGATAGAAATCGGAATTATTCCTTTAAGATGCCGCATCCACTGCGGCTCTAAGAGCCACATATTCCTCCAGGAAATAGAAAAGTGACGTTCGGAGGATTAGAAGTGACTTTCTGATCTGGATGAGGCAGCATGAGCTGCTGCAGCTGCAGCAGCTGCTGCTGCAGATCACCGGGTCACGGTGATGAAATGGATCCCCGGTCTGGAGTGTGCGGGACTTCTGGGCTGCGGGGCCCCGGCGGAGGGAATCCCCGCACTCCCCGCATCAGGCAGGCAGAGCAGAACCCAGAGTCCCTGAACGCGTCCCGGCCAGGCGGAAGGCTGGTTCCGGTGGAGCGCGCTTCTCTCTCCCAACAGCAAACCTCGCGACAGGAAGCGATACAACACAACGGCCGCGAACAAAGAGGCGCTGCGCGAATTACATGCGCAAAAAACGCGCAATTTACCTGAGCGCGGCTGGTGAAGATGAACAAGTGTTGGATGATGACTCTTCTTCTTCTTCTTCTTCCTCGGATGATGCTGATGATGCTCCTGCTTCTTCTTCTTCTGCTCTCCGATCCGTGGTCCTCCTCAGCTTGTCAGACAAACCCTCTCTCTCTCTCTCTCTCTCTCCCTCTCTCTCTCTCTCTCTCTCTCTCTCTCTCTCTCTCTCTCTCTCTC
>VMRN01000122.1:0-22526 GCA_010277015.1 Poeciliopsis turrubarensis
TAATATAAAGACATACTTTTGTAGGAATATTTTTCAGCAAAAAAAGTGTAATCAGATATCAGGACAATGATTTAAAAACAGAATTAATGATGAAGTTTTAACACTTTATTATGAAGTTTGTCAAAGTTGTGCTTTGGTTTGTCAGAACTGTGTTTGGCCCTGAACACAGTATGAGTCACATGAGGAAATATGATGCAACAGGTGATCAAGGTGATGCAGCCATGTTGCCATTTTGTGACTCGATACACTTTGTTTTAAAATGGCGAACAGGGAAACGCCTCTGACTCTGTGACATTTCTGTTCTTGTAAATGACAAACAGCATGTGCAGTGTAATCAAAAAATATGTAGTTCACATGGCATCTAAAGATAAACACTCTTGAAAATAAAACTTTAAGGTTTTAAATAAAAGCAGATCAATGAGCCACAATGAAGCTGCTTCAATTCTAATGAAACGAAACTAAAACTTTTCTGCTTTGTAAATGTTGGTGCAGCTTCTCTGGTATGCAGCAGAACAACAAACCTGACATGACTGCAGCAAAACCTACGGTTATAAAAACATGCTTGGGACTTGAACTGATCATTGTTACTGGTTGTGTTATAGCGCCACCCTCAGGGCTGCCTGGGAACATCCTCCAGGTTTCGTTTTACTATAAAGCCAAAATTATTCATGCAAATGTTGGCACTAAAAAGAGGAAGTATTGGTCACCTTGGTAACTATCTGATTAACCTTTGCCAGGACAGGGAAGTTTGTTGTCTGCCTTGTTGAGCCACATTTCCCCAGTAATGACAGAAACAAAACACAGAAAAATATCATAAAACTCCATCTTTAATGGAAACCGATAAATAAAACACCAACCTGCTTAAGATATTTACTATCTAAATTACTGTGCATAAAAACTTTCGTCATCAGTTTAATGTTCATTATATGGATTAAATGTGTAGCTTTGCATTTTACATTACTCTTGAAAATGAGAATGCGGCAAGCCTGTAAAATACAAGAATCTGAAAATAAACAAAAATATTCTATAGCAAAAATAATAACATGTAGAAATGTCTGTATTTAAAAGTTAAACAAAGTGATTATCGTATTTTCATGCTGGTTCTCAGAAATATGAAAGGATTTCCCATTGTTTCTGTTTCTCTTGTCCTTATTTAACCTCAGGTCGCTCAGGCCGGATTCCACTCCGGATGCCTTGTTCATTTAAAAATCTCATTTCTACATAAAGTGTAAAGCCTTGTTAATATTACCTATGTATACTTAGATTAAAATAAACTTGAAAAATATCAGCTTTTCGTCTCTCAATTAGCACAAAGAGCAGAGAATGACTCGAGGGGAAAGTATGGAATCGGCTGCAAACTTGTTTCTGGGGTAACGTCGCCCTCTAATGGTGGCGTCAAGAACTGCTTTATGTTCATGTGAAATTATTGCAAGGGTCAACTTAAAAATGGGGTTTATGTCTATGCATTTTTCTTGATTTAGTTTCCGTTTAGTTTTCATGAGTCGTATTTAAATTTCATTTTAAGTAATTCTTTGTAATAATAATAATGTGAATGTTTATTTGTCCCAAGCTCGCTGACGTTGATCGCAAAGTGAAAGTAAAAAATGCTGCTGGGTTTTCAGGGGGAAAACCAGCCATTTAATCTACTTTACTCCGTGTGTTGGTTGTAAAGAAAGAGACTGGAGAGCAAAGAAAGCAACCATGACGGAGATTTTGACAATTTATAAACTGTCTATTATCGCCTTCATCGGCTTTATCCAAGGTAAGCTAAACTATCATTTCTGCTGCTTTACTGTCCATTTCAGGAAACATGAAAATATATCTGTGGATGCAGCAACTGGACATGATAAACAAGCACATTTTCATTCAGCACCGAGCTTCGGCTCTGCTTTATTCTAAGCAAAGCAGAACCGCCAGGTAGTTTGGATGCAAACCAACCGAAAATTCAATAAAATGACCGACGCATTAATGTTTATTATTAGAGATCCATATGTTCGCCGAATTTAGCCTAACGCTTCCAAAATTTAAATAAACCTCAAATAACTGACTCTGGAGTTTTCTTTTTGCTCTAAATGTAACTCATTTGTAAAATTCAGTATTTATAAATGGAGTCTGGAGCGCAATCTTCACCGTCCATTATTGCTAACAAAAATCCCTTATCTGTTCACCCAAAGCAAAAGTCATTAGAAATAATTTTATAAATTAATTTTATTTTGAACAAAAAAAAGCCGAGTTAGACTTGGAAAATGTGAAAACCGAAAGGAATCAATTTTGGCCTGGAGAGAATTACACTTCTATTTTTATTTCTGAAGGTCAGTTTTTATTACATACTGGGAAAAATTAGAGCTGACAATATCTGTCATTACAGTAACATGACTGCCTCTAACAGCTGTTAATCTACAGTTCATATATGGAGTAGTTTTTCAATTAACCAGGTTAGACAACGTTGCTTCCTAAATTTATTTATTAACCAACTAATAAGCTGTAAACAAAGATTTACACTTTAAAGACATTGTTTTAATAGATAAATGTACTTTTAAAACTGCAATAGCCTAGTTGAATAAGTTTGCATCCACCCAGAAACTATTTTATTGATGCATCTTTTGACTTAATTTCAGCATTTAGTTTCTTTAGCATCTTGACTTGTCAATATTTACCTAGTCTTCCTATCAGAACTTCATCAGAACTGAGCTGATCTAATGTCCACAGCCGTTTTAAGCCAACATCAGATCCAGTTCTGGACTCTCCAATTTGTATAGTCATTCTTTTCTTGATTTCAACATTAACTTTTCAACAAAAGTAACACCCTTTTTTGCAGACACCTGAATATTTTGGGTGATTAATATTTAACAAGTTTACTAAAATGAAAAAGCTACAAAAACATATTCTTTAGACCATATTTATATTTGCAGTGTCTTAACTGATGGAGACTAATGTTAAATCTGTTATCTGAAGGCTGCAGCTGCACCTGCCCGGTGATGGAGTGCTGGTTCGTTCAGGAGAAACCAGGCAGAGGAGGAGGACTGACAGGAGCCACAACGCAGGAGAAATCTCTGCTTCACATCAGGACCGACACGCAGAGTGATGTCACAGGAAGCCAGCGCGATACGTCTGACATCGACCCCAGCAGAGTTTATGTTATTACAGGTCAGATCAACATGAATCCAAAGTTATTGGTAACAAATATCTGTTTATTGTTGTCCTGATTGTCTCATGTTCATAAATAGCAAATGTTCTGGAATTACAAAATTGCATAAGCATTAGAAAAAGGTGAATATGAGAGATGTGCTGTTATTCTCCATGATAATAATTATTCCTGAGAGTCTTTAAATGGCTGCACACCATCCTGAGCATCTCTGTCTGCAACATAAATGTAAATATAAATATTTATTCTCCATATTTCTGTAAAAATCAGAAATGTGTTTTGCTAATTCCAAGAAGAAAACCTGATAATTACTGGAAAAGTGTTTTAGTTTTACCTTCTAGCAGGAAACCAGAGCCACAATAAATGGTTTAGATTAAAGTGTATTAATGTGGTAGAATGGCCTAGTCAAGGTCTAGTCGAAGTCAAAAATGATCCTAATGAAATCTTTTGAGTTTTCATTAAAGAATCAAACCAGAATGTTGTAAGCAGATTTCCAGCTGCTTTTCGTTACCCACGAGTCTTTTCTCCTCCGCTCTCAGACCCCTCTGCCAACCTCTGCCACGCCTCTCTCAACCCGCCCAGAGGCTCCATCCAGAAGCCGCAGTGTGAGATCAACCCGTTCCTGCCGCAGCCGTCCAGCCTCAAATGGGTCGCCTCCCTGACGGAGTCGGCCCTCAGCCCCGTCTACCTGCAGGCCGACTGGTTCTCGGCTTCCTTCCAGGGCCTGGACCAGCAGCTCGGCGTCTCCACCATCTCCAGAGCCCCAACAGGAACTAAAGAGCACGACGGTAACCAGTTTCCTCATCACAGGGACGTCTAGGCCTTTTTCCTTAGGGGTAACAAACTGTGCGACAGTAAAATGGTGAAATCATCTAAATGCACTGCAGTCTGAGATTATAATCAACAGTGGGATAAAACTTCAATAACAAAACTATTTATTTAACCAAACAAAACTCATTGATCTGTTCAGTGTGTGAACATTATGCAGTAGTTTGTTGCAGTGGCCTAAACCATGGGCTAATTTTCTAATTAGCTTGCTTAGCTTAGCATAGCATAGCTTAACTGTATACAACTCCATTATTAACACCGCTATGCTAACTCTATTCAACTTACTGGTAATTTAGTAAGTTGAATAGAGAATCATTACTGCTATCATTATGTGAGAACTATTGGTTCATCTCTTAGTTCTGTCTGATTAATCTGAGCTTCTTGTTTCCTCAGTGATCCTGAGCATCACCAGCAGAACCATGTCAGCCAAGTCCAGACTCGGGGAACCGGTCACTCTGGACTGCAGCTTCTGGGTCGACCCGTCCACTCCTCTGTCCGCGTCGGGTTTCGCGGTGGAGTGGCGCTACCAGACCAGAGGGGACGGCCGGCTGGTTCTGGCTTACGACGGGAAGTTGGACCGCCTGGCTGATACTCATGAGACTGGAGCGTTTCTGGACTTTGAGGCTCTGCATGAGAGAGGAAACGCCTCCCTGGTTCTGGAGGAGGCCAAGGTCCGACACTCTGGGACGTACATCTGCACCATTTACCTGCCCTACCTGCTGGCTCAGGTGGCGATGGAGCTGGAGATCGTAGGTGAGGGAAACACCTGGACATTGTGCAGACATTAGGGCTGTTAAAGCATGTGATTAATCTGAAAAGTTTGATGTGTCGATGTTACATAAAGCAGATTATTGATATTAATCATTAATCTGATTAATCAATGTGTTATTCGGTCTTATACTGCGATCAACACTGCGGAGTCACAAACATTCCACAGAGTATTACAGCCGTTGTAGATATGGAGTAAATTTCTGCCAAAACACTCTGGAATGTTGAGATTAATCTCAGAAACTTAAAATTGTCAAAATCTCAACAGTCAAACATTTTCGAAACAAAATGACGTCGTTTAAACGTTCCTGAATATCGAAACCTGGAAAACTGAGATGTTTAGTTTGCATTTTTACACTTTAAGCTTTCAAAGTTGAGCAAAGTGATTATGATTAATCACAGCGCTAGATTATGATATGATTAATTGTTTTTAATTAATTGACAGCACTAGTGGAAATATTCATTTAAATAAAAATCCCCTCTTTTCTCTCCTCTCCACCCAGAGCCTCCGTCTCTCTCCATCCATCCTTCCCCGCTGCCCCTCGCTGTTCCGGGTCAGACCGTGAACCTCCAGTGTGAAGCGTCGGGTTTCGCTCCGCTCCCTCTGGAGATGAGCTGGGAGTTTAAAGGAGCTGACGGGAAGTCCAGATCTCTGGGATCAGGCAGGATGTCGGGACACCGGCAGGCCTGGGACGGCACCTACAGCCAGAGCAGCCGGCTGGAGCTGGACACGTCCAAACTGGACCTGGGCCGAGGAGGGGAGGTGACCTGCGTGGCAGCTCACGCAGGAGGAACGCGACGGGCCAGCGTGACCCTCAACGTTATCGGTAAAAACTTGGAGAAACAGCTACATTAAAATAAAACTTCTTACCAAGTATTTTTGTCCAATGTCTAGTTCTAAGTAAATTAAACTGTTCAAAAACTTAAATTAACATGATAAGATAATTATTAGCCTCCCAAAGCAGAAACTTCTCTCGGAAGCAGAGACGAGGTTGCAGTACAACAACCAGAACAATACTTCAAAAAAGACAATACCCATAATTACATTAAAGTAACATCAATAGCAAAGCAGGAGGATCCCCTCTTCCATCCTGCAGATTTAAAACCAGTTAGATTTAAACATATCTTGTGTTTTTTCTTCTTCTCAGGGTTCAGCAGCCCCTCCATCGAGGACTCCATGGCGATGGTCGGCGTGGCGCTGGTTCTCTACGGACTCATCAAGTTTGTGTCCTGGAGTTTTACTGGATCAGGTAAGAAAACAGTTTTCAGCTGTTTGAACAAAATAAAAGCAGTTTTACTTTTTTTATTGGCTCTTAATTCAAATTTTCTGCATCCTTTGGTGATTTTAATGTTTTATTTTTCTGCTTTTAGGGTCAAATAAAGCTGATGGAGAAGACAAGGTAATAAAATGTAGAACATGTTTTTATAAAATGTATATTCTTCCATAGGCCTGAGCAGCTGTTTTATGCTACATGGACTGACCATGTTTTTTCTCTCCTTACAGAAAGCAAAGTAAAGATGACAGAAGTCGACTGACTGGAAATTTCTTGAACCGGTGAAACTTTTCATGCCTTCGATGGGATTTTAGCAGCAGCTCCACGTCTTTGTGCAGATTGCTCTTTCTCATTTTCACAACCTGCAGTCTGTCGTACATCTGTGCAGAATTTAATGCTTGTATATTTCTAACATTTTGTGGAATAAATTTCCTGTTGGGGGAAATAATTTCTTCATGGTTGAACATTTGTATGTATATATTTGACAAAAATTCTCCTTTATTTTTTTGAGTTTGTTACAAACACTGGAAATTGGCCATAAATGAAAATGTGATTTAGATTGCTGCTTCCAAGCTTCATTTAGTGGATAAAGTCACCAGCTGAAGGTTATCTTCAGTTTATAACATGATGTTGAATTTGTTGGTTCTTACAGAGTCTCTGACCGGGTGAGTGCAGAAATATGAAAAATACTGTACAAACAGAGTTCGTCATTTTAATTCAGGGAAACTTTCGCTGTTATTGAATTCTGCATTTTCTCTGAAATAAAAGAGTTTTTTGAAACAACCACTTGTCTAATTTCCAGTTATTCATGTTTGAGCCTTTAAAGATTAAAAGCAGCATAAAGTGTATGGTGATGTTGCTGTCATGAACTTGCAACGTTTCATTGAAGACACCATGACTATCATGTTTTAAAGAAAGACAAAAAGTTTTAAAGAAATTAAAAACTTCTGTGAATATATTAGTATGAGGTTTATTACAAGTCCATCATTGTACATTGAAAAAGTTTGGTAAAATGGGAAACATTTAAGACAACAATGTTCAGAGAAAATTACAATCTAAAACTATCTCAAACGCTACAGGTCTTTGCATGTTAAAGTGACTCATTTGACTTTAATCAGAACAGAAAAATCCATTAAGATGATTTGAAACATCAAAACAAAAAAGTAAAGTTACCTGCCTGTCGATCTGATAGCCTTAGGTCAAGAATAATGTACATTTTCTAAAACGTATCTTCAGCTTAGATGCAACGATAAAAAGTAAATTGGATATTTTTTGTTCTGATTTAAAACTTTATTTAGCCGAATTATAGTACATTTACATTTACCAGCTGGTGTGCTGTTCCTTGCATTCTCCAGGTGTCAGTAAAGCACATTTACAACGAAATGACACCGTAAATAGAACTCACAGAATAACAACCCCGTCAAATGATCTGTCCAATAACGGGCCACTTTACTCATTGTGTTTGATCCATCCACCAATCAGAGCCTTGGATGTTTGCCGTAGTTTAGCGGGTCTCGACTTGACAACATAGCCAAGTTTACAAGCAGTGTGTGTAAGTGTAGCAATTCTGATGGTATTTAAATATTATATTGTGTATTTATTTTATTAGTTAACGCTACAATACACAAATATCAACACGATTTTCGCATTTTGATACCGGCTCTCTGCCAGAGTTTGTTAAAATGCTAACTAGCTGCTAATGCTAATGAGAGCTAACTAGGAGCTTTATTATTCTGTGTTGGAAAGCGGTTTCTGCGTTTATTGTCATCGCAAACGGCTCCCAAATAGCAGGTGAGTGTGTTATAATATGTCCTAAACGAGCTTTATCAGCGGCACATTTTATCAAGTTAATGGTTTTCTTTAAGTCTTCTACCAGTTTCACTTTTTAGTAAAGTTTCTGTTTCTTATTGTTCTTCTACAGTATTTAACTGTTTAATATAACTGGTTATTCTTACTGACCTCCCTGTCGTTGTGACAGAAATGTTTAATTAGTTATAGCTCCCAGAGGAAACAGCTAATAAACAATTTTAAAGTTCCATAATCAAATTAAGTTTCAAATTGTTCTGCAGCATACCGAGTTTAAACTCTGTTGAATTTGAGTAATTAACTGCGTAGAGATCCACACAAGTTGCATCTTGTTTTACATCAATTCTGATAGTTTCAATCCAGTCGGAAATAAGAAATTACAAAGTATACAGATTGATTGTGTCTATTTTTGTCCAAATTAAGAAATTCAGTAACAAAATCACATTTTATTTTTGTTTTAAGAGCTCAAATGCTGTGGGTTATGTCTCTTAATCTGCACTAAATAAATATGGCACAAAATTTACATTCGTTTCATAAAGTTCTTAGATGTTTAACATATTATCTTCCATGAATGTTCTGCCTTTTTTATGGTGAGTTTAGATGTTATTTAAATGACCTATAACAGCTATGTAAGTGAGTTAAAAGCTACTGTACAATAAACCAGCAGAGAATAGTTTGTTTTTAAGCTAAAAACATTTAGCTTTTATGTTTTTTTCCTCTCATTGAGTTATTTAGTAGTTAGTTTTTAAAGGTTTTGTGTAATAATTGACGATATGAACTCTATTGACAGTCTGATTTGCTTAGTAATCACAATAAATCCACTCTAGGATGGACACAGTATGCCATCATTGTTCTTTTTCTAAATAAGCCTATTTTCAGCCTGTTATTATTGACTTCAGAAATATGATGCTCACTTGGTGTCTTGCATTTCACTGTTGTGTTGATCATTTCTGACTCTTTCATTTTCTGGATGCAGAACCATTCGGTACTTAGATGGCGGTGGCTCCCGCCTCGATGGCCGACAAGATCATAGTCCTCGACGATGACGATGACGATAATGACGCAGAGCAGCGACCTCAACCTTCATCATCTGAGCATCGGGCCAAAAATGTGTCACTACCTAAAAATCAGCATCTGGTACAAACCCACAATACACAGTCACCTTTTAGCTCAGCGAAGAAGAATGCAAAAGCTCTGCAGGTCGAGAACCAGAAGCTGTTCGACGAGGTGAGAAAAACATTAGAAATACTTCAGTTTTTATTCACCATGGAGGTTTAAGTAAAAGCTTTTATTGTCATCATTCAGGCACTGAAGAGAGCAATTATATTATGAGGTTAAGTTTTTAATTAGAGGTTCTGGTGGGCCAGCAGTTTAGAGCAAAAGTCTTCAAGCTAATTGTTTTTCCAGCCAACTCCTTATTAAAATGTCTCTATGTAACATGTTAATATATAAATGTATGTGTAAAGAGTTTCATTATTTGAAAGCTGTTTCTGCAAGGATGTGTGCATGCTAGTTAGAATGCTTTTCACTGTGAATACAAACAAGAACCACTTTCATCTCAGCTCATTTGTCTGGTTGAACTTACCGGGAACTAAACCGTGTTTTTCATATTTGGCCTGCAGGATGTTAAGACAGAATCCAATATGCAAACATGTTGCTGTGACGATTTCTTTGTGATAAACAGAATTCAGCTTTAGATTAATTACAAACAAAATTATTATTTCCATTTCAATGACAGGAATGATTGAAAAAGCTGATTCCTGCTACATCAGATGTTTTAGAAAAGAAACACATTACCTGTAGTTTCTTTAATGACTTCATCAAAACATCTTTATGATGATTTCTGCTGCATTAAACAAGAAGAATCACCAATAATATAACTGGATAACAGGAATGTTTGGTACCTAAAAACATTTATTGTAGTTTTGGTAGTTCTCTGTTTGTTTTTTATTAACGTGGCCAATATTGTGCAGCTCTACTCCATACTTAACCTTTTGCATAATCTCCATCTATTTGTCTTTCTAATTTATTAAAATGCAACTCTGTCAGGAAGATCTTTGTTCTGATCAGGATGTTTAAAGAGTCCTTAAACACAGGAGGAAATCTAGGTTTAAAGCCAAAACTTTTGAAAGAGTTCTGCTCCATTTTACAGGATTTAGTCTTGATTTTAGTGTTTTTCAATCATATGTTTTAGACATTAATGAATCGTCATCTTATACTCATCTGAAACACTTTGGGTCACATATTTTATTTTTAAGTGGTTCTGTAAATAAAATTATTTGATTTATTAAATCCCCACATAAATAACTTTAATCTCTAACATCAGGTTGTTTTGTTTTATAATTAAAAAAAATGAAACAACCTGAAAACATCTCTGCAGAGGTTAATAATTAGTAACTCTGTTTGTGATTGGCAGATTTAAATAAAGACTTTTAAACTGTTCAGATGATGCACTGTGTCTTATTCCAAATATTTTTCTGATAAAATATCTTGAATACTGAGATATTTTAACTGTTTTAATAGTTTTATAAGTAAATTTTCACACCACCGTCCCTTTAAGGAAATTCATGACCTTGAAGTGACCCAAAGTGGAAATGAATTTGAATTTATTGAATTTTAAAAATCTGTTTAATTGAAGTTCTCCTGCTCTTCCCTTCCTATTTGCTCCAGTTTGTGCAGCACTGCACTCCTCTCACCAACCAGTGCCCAGAGGTCCTGACCTTCCTCCAAACCAAACACAGCAAGGCCTGTCCGGACTACCTCTGCTCCGTGGAGTTCAGGAACGCTCTGGGTCAATGTCTGACTCAAGCTCAGGGCAATGTCACCAAAACCTTCGTCTACATTAACGAACTGTGCACCGTGTTGAGGCAGCACGCTGTGAAGAAGAGGCAGACACTCAGCAAGGTGGAGCCCTCTGCTTCTGAATCAGGAAGTCATCAGTCTACCTCCACATCGCTCAAAAGCAAAGATAAGACGAAAGGAAGGACAGCGGAGCAGGAAGATGGTGTTAAGTCAGAGGAAGAGGCGCAGCCTTCAGGAGAGCCGGGGGAAACCAAGGAGGAGAATCCAGAAGCTGACAGGAAAGCCAGGAGGGCGCTAAGGAAACAGGTCAGGGCTGCTGCTAAACACGGCTGCATGATCGACCTTTTTATTGCAGAAAAGTGAATAAAAACAACAAAAAAGAAAAGGATTGTCTTTGTCTCTGAATTTCAGATTGCGTACCTGGAGAACCTGTTGAAGCTTTACAACGATGAGATCTACCGGCTGCAGCAGGCGGAGCTCAGCTTAGACGACATGGAGGCGGAGGACTCCACCTACATCCAGGAGCACAAACTCAAACGGAAGGTCTGCAGACATTTCACAGATTCACCCACAGATTCACTCAGGCTGCAGTCACAGCAGGCCCTCAGGCTCAGCTCCAATGTTTTGCTAAACTCAGATTTTTATATGGTCGTTCATATTACTAATTAAATCCAACCACAATCTGGCTTCTGTGTGAAGCCAGACGTAAAATAGTTTACGTCACACAGCAGCACATTGTTTATGGAAGCAATACTGCATGGAGCTGTTTATGGATTGAAGTTGTTGAGCAATGGGAGCCAACAGTATCGTCACAAGATCATAACAAGACAAAGAAATCTAATAAACATGAAGCACAACTAGAAGCAGCAGCTGTTTGTGGATCATTGACTTCTGAAGTCTGTTTGAATGTGTAGTCAGAACCAAGAGAGGCCTAACTGATCGTAAAACAAACTTCTTTCATTAGTTCCTAATCATAATTTTCAGCCATTGTTTACGTCCAGATTGTCTGGCTTCTTCTGGTGCAGAAGTTTGTCTCACATCAGTTACATAAAAACAATCACAAGTGGCACAAACAGGATTTTTCTTTGGGGCTGAAAAGTTTATAACTGGGTCAGTCAGGCTGGTATTGGTTGCATCTGGGCCAAAAAAGTGGGTTTGGTTTTCCTTTGCCTGCAGTCTGAACCATAAACAGATGTTTTAAATCATCTAACATCTTTTTTTCTTCTGCAGATGATGAAGATCTATGAAAAGCTGTGTGAACTGAAAGGCTGCAGCTCACTAACAGGCCGAGTGATTGAACAGAGGATCAGATACACTGGAACCCGCTACCCAGAAATCAACAAGAGGGTGAGCTGAAATCCTACAAAACATCACTGACAACCTGGATTATAATCCCAGTTCAATTAGTGACGGTCCAGTTTGTGCTGCACAGATTGAGCGCTTCATCAACAGCCCAGGGACGCAAAACAACCCTCCAAATTACTCAGACATCCTGCATCAGGTGGAACGAGCAAACAAGCGCCACGGCCTTTGTTTGAACGCGGAGCAGCGGGAAGAGGTCGCCCGGGAGGCGTTCACGGAGACGGGAAAACGCGTGCAGGAGCGGCGCCACCTGGACCTGGTCTACAACTTCGGCTCTCGCCTCACAGACACCTACAAGCCTTGTGAGACCCGGAGTTACTCCTTATGTCTGAAAGAGCAGAAGAAGAATCAACGCTGGGTGTTTCTTATTTTATATCAACACAACGGAGAGAAACTGAGTTTAAATGGCAGGAAAGTTATGGCAGGAAATGCTTTTATTAGCAACAGTAGCTGTTTAAGAACTGGGGTTGCACAAACAATTTGTCTGCAGAATCACTTTGAATATTTAAATCCCTGATAAGAGGATCTGATATAAATGTTATATCAGTAGTTCAGTGAATGTCTAATTGCATTTAAATCTTTTGGAAAATCATCTGCACCAGCAAATAATAAAATACCAATAAAAGAAAAAGTTTTTCTCTGATTGAACAGTTTTGATTCAAAGCAAAGGAATCCATCAAAGATTTAATTTTTCTTATATTTTCAAATGATTTTCTACTCATTCCACTTATAAATATTTTGGTTAAATGCGTCTGCAGGAGAATTTGAATCTTTATCTGACTTGCTCAACCCAAATGATTCTCAGACTTATGTTGCAACAAGGGAGCAGAGAGACTGCAGTAAAGGTCATGCTGACACTTTTTAATGTCACAATTCTCTTGATTTGATTGCACAATATATGAAATCCAGAGTCTCCTTGTAAAATATGAAAAATAACCTCTTGGATGCAGATACCTCAAATGAAAGCATTTATATTATTTTGGCTGTTTTTAAAGCTCTTTTCCTTCCATCCTCTGTTTGTTTCCTCTCTTTCCTTCCGCAGCGACGGACCCGGCTCTGATGGACCCGTCTCTGCTGAAGAAGCTGCGCTCCAACAGGATCACGGCTTTATCCCATCTGGAGGAAGTCATCAATAAATACGCTGTGAAACAGGACATGGTGGACAAGGAGAAGCTCAGGATGGACAAGGAGGTGAAGGAGGAAACAAGAACATTTACAAATTAGTTTGGAGCCTTTTCATTGGAACAAACGTCATAAAGTTTGGATTTATGACAAAGATGCTGCAATAACTCTAAGATCAAGCACAGTGTGTTTTTGTCTGATAATAAATTAGATAATGTCATCTAAAGAGGGAAAAATATGAACTAGTTCAAAAACAAATGTACATTTAAATGCAGCTGATAACTGAATCTGCTGTATTTCCAGAATCAAAAAGCAGGAGAGAAATCAAAGACCCGGCAGACAAACGGGACGGCTCAGGATGAGGAGGATGAGGAAGATGATGAGGATGAGGATGAATCTTCAGACCCGGACATAGAGGAAGAGATCGAGGCCAGCACTCAGCAGCAGGGCGCAGGTCAGAGCCAAGACGTTCTTCTGATACCATAACTGGAGCTTTAGATTAGATCTGGACTGATCCAATGATCTGATGCACATTTTCAGTATCAGTAAATGCTTAAACATGCATGATGTCATGGGCAATTTCACTTTTTAATTCATTCTTTTCAAAGCATCATTTTGACTTAAGATGAATCATTTTGCACTGAATCAAACTTTGCAGCTTGAAAGCTTGATTTGATTATTTAAACTTCTGTAACATCTCAGGTTGTAGTTTCATCCTGCAGGAATCAGGATGAAGGTTCTAGATCAGTTATTCATTCTGTCAACTTTAGGAACGAATGTTTCTTTAGGCAAATTGATTCGTATTTTCACAGTGAGGTTATATCTTTGTTTTCTTTTTCAGTTTCCACTTCTCCCCTTTTTCTGGTTCAACTTTTTCTCTAAACTACCCGTTTAACGGCAGCATTGTTGTTACACTTCCCCATTTTTTACTGTAACACATGGAAGGGGGAACTTTTTTGCTATTTCAGGGAGTTTCTAAAACATGAGCTCATCAATCCATGTAGAAAACAAATATTTGTTCAGTAAATCTGCTTTCCTTGCAGAACATCAGCAGAACTTTTAACTGATATTTTAGGTTTTTTGGCCTGTATGAAGGAGTAAATAACTGTTTTCCTGAAGTATAATTGCTTTTCATTGTTTGACAAAGGTATTCACACCTGTGAAGCTTTTATACATTTTATTCACAAACATTAATGTATTTAAAGTTTGTGAAATTTAGTGGAAGAAGGATGTTCATTAAAGGGAACCTATTATGGAAAACACATTTTGCACATTTTTGTTCCTCCAAATGGTTTTGTACTTCTGAAATCAGTCCGGCTGTTTTTAGCAGTTATTTAATGTTTCTGGTGTCTTTACAATTAGTAGAAATCTCCCTATTGTTAATTCACATTTGATGGATACTGAGTCATTACCGAGCAACTGCAGTGCAGCTCCAGCAAGTTTGCCCCTCTGTTTTTACAGCTGTATGTGTTGTACAATGGCTGCTGGAAGAGACTTACCATCCAGAAATCACTTGCTGCTTCTTTGTTGGTTGCACAGAAGGTTCTACTTATGCTTTTCAATGACGTACTGCTGTATAATTGTGAATCTGTTTGCTGCCACTGGATTAAAAACCAACTCATTCTGAAAGGTGTTCAAAATAGGCTTTTTAATGGTTTAGTGAGATTCCCTTTAATCACCTTAAAACACTTCTCTCTCTAGATGACGATGATGATAATGAGGAAGACAACAATAACGAGGCAGACGAAGACGGCGACGACGCTGACCACAAAGAGGATCAAACGTTGGACGAGACAGGAAGCACAAAGGATGAAGACGATCCGACGTCCGATGAAACTCAGATCTCCCCGATGTCCGACATCCCGTCGCCCAGAGACAGCCCCAGCCAATCAGAGTCCATGCAGACAGACGATCAGCCGCCGTTGTCCAATGAGAGCCCAGCGGCTTTGCAGCAGTCTGAGGACTCGTCCAATCAGGTGCCAGGGCTTCCTGAAACGGATGACCCCACAGATCTCCCATCAGCCCCTGCAGCAGCAGTAACCAATGGGAATCCTTCGCCGGAACAAAAACCCGTCACAGTGGAACAAAGCGACACGCAGACGACCAATGGTACGTCTCCGGTTCCCAGCCCCAAAACCACCAGGAGCAAGAAGAGGAAGAGGGAGGAAATGATGTCATCAAACTCCAGAAGCACGAAACAGAAGATTAGTTCTGACAGGTAGGACTGCAGGATGAAGACGACCAGAAGTATTTAAATCTTAGGAAACATTCAGAATAAACTGTCAGGAAAATGTTTTTTTGTTTTATTTTGACTCTCTGTGTTTTGCTTTCATCCTCAGCGACGCAGACATCCCTCTGGACATGGGCGTCATTTGCTGCGGTTCTCCACAGAAGGAGGAATCGTCTGCACTCGACACTCCCACCAAGAACCCGACCGTCAGCGTTCAGTCGACGCCGCCGCCCAAAAAGAACAAGGTGCAGAAACAGACGGTCAAACAAAACAACGCAGGAAAATAAAGAAATAAAAACTCATAACTTCACATTCAGCCTGGTCAGTGTAGAAATCATAATTTACACAGTAACTCACAGAGTTGGGAGATCAGTTATATTAATTACTTTTAATAACAACATAGAATATATTTGTTAAAATCAGTCAAAGTTGTTTTATTAATCATATTATTAGTGGTATTGATTTGAGCTGAAATCAGGAAAAAGACCTGAAAACTGGACTAACCAGGAAAGGTCAATATTTAAAACAAAAAAACTGATCAGTAGTTATTGATTACTGATATAAAATGCTTACATGGTGAAACGTTTTTCTGCTGAATCGTCCAGCTCTACTCTGGACCGTTTGGAGGAGGTCGTCTCCTCCTGGTACCAGTCGAACTTTAGAGCGGTTTGTTGACGTTTGACCCGACCTCGATCCGACTCAGCTGCCAGGTGTTTCCTTCCTGCTGGAGTCAAACGCCTTCCTGCAGCCGGGTTGCATTGTGGGACGCGGTAGAGTAAGCAAAGGCTGCACGTCTTTTCCTTAAAGCTACATGCGACCTTCAAGATGGTTGCATGTAGTAATCTGTGTTTTATTGGCTTAGACCACAGCATCTGTGTTTATATTTACATCTGGTTCTTCTGGACCAGTCCACAGACTCGAACGGTTCTGGTTCACTTGGAGTTTTCTCTGTGTGGAAAGAAGCAAAACCACTGGAGAAAACTACTAGGTAATAAACTGATTCAGACCAAAGCAAATGAACTGACGATGTAAAAACTGTCCAAGATTCACAGCCTTCTTGTTTGGTTCTGTTGATAAAAGAGAAACCACCATCTTCGGGTCCAGAACCTCCCAGAATCATCTTATCGGCCCAGACGGTTTGTGTTGCTGCTGATAAACAGCTGCTGATTCTGCAGAGTCATTGAAGGAGGCAGTAGGAGCCAAATTACCCCCAGATTACGGCTGATACTCTTCTCTATCTGGGCAGCTTAAACAACAATTACAACTAGTTGCAGAATTAAATAATTATTAAAAACAGTCACAATTTAAAGAATTAATTTCTTGTTCTCTCTGTCTGGACGTAAAAATGCTCAAAAAAGCGAATTCAGTTCATTTCCAGTTGATTAATGAAATTAGTTGTCAATTAATCCACATTAACTCTGGATTAATTAACTTCACTCTGCATCAAATCGTTGCAGAGAGAAGAAACTTCAGTGAAAAATTTTAAATGAAATCAGAGAAGGAACGAAGCAACGAATCTAGAAAGTGAGCTTTATTTCAGCAGAGGAACGGCTGCTGCTCGTCTTTAACTGAAGTCTAACAGATGGAAATAATTCCAGATTTGATATTAAAAAACGGGGCATGTTTTCATATTGTTAACTTTTGAATCTGCGCATTAAAAGTCTTTCTTTCTGGCTGCATCTGCCTGTTTTCAGGTTAACGTTGCGACTCAGTGCGACCCAGACGAGATCATCGTCCTGTCGGACTCGGACTGAAAACAGGAACACGTCGATTTTCCAACGGCCTCCTGAAAATAGGATGACCTCTGCTGACCCTGGAGAACTGGAACAGATGATGATCAGGGTGCAGTTTCTGTTTCCTGCCAGGAGGGGGCGCTGTGATTGGTTTTTACTGCAGACCTCCAGATGATGCCTTGGTGGAGACATTTTTATGACGTGGGTTTCAGTTTCTGCAGGGAGGAACTTCTGTCTGAGGGTGATGAAGAGGAGGAGGATGATGATGAGCTGAACGGTCGGACATGTTGAGTTTTCCTCCTTGAAGGACCTCAGTTCAGGGAGAAGCTCGTCTGTTTACATTTTCTATGTTTTCTCTGCAGACAGCAGGCGGGTTTGGGTTTGTATAAATTAGGATTTCTGATATTCGTCTTCCTGATTTCCTGTTTGTGCTGCTGGAGGCGACAAACTGCGGTGCGATTGGTCAGATGTTTGACGTAGCAGCAGAAATACGTTAGTCTCATTTTTCCTTTTCCTCTCTCCCCCTAAAAGCAGATTTTACCACATAGTCAATAAACAGCTTCCAGAAAGCTCGCCATAAAATACTAAAACAATCAAATTTCAACTTTTTTTTTCATCAAATATTTCATTTACATTTTTAAGCTGCTGTAGATTTCAGACTTTGTTCTCCCTCTGTTGGTTCGTCCTTTAAAAATGTGTGAAAACACATTAAAAAAAATCAGGTTATAAGATGTAACACAATCTGATTGTTTAATAAAAATTGTATTTACTAACATGAAGAAATATTCGCACATAGATTTTTTCAGCTTGTTTTTATGTCTTGCCTGCGATGGCCTGTAAGGGCCACCGTAGATAGAAAAAGGTGCATCTTCAGAAAGTTTGAGATTAATCTCAGACATTTCCTAGGAAACACAAGGACACTTCTGAGTTTGAAAAGTTGAAAATTTTCCAGAAAAAAATCTGGAATCTAGAGATGAATCTCTAATTTCTAGAAAAAACTTGGAAATGGACTTTTGGAGTTTCGAAAGTCCAAATTTTAGACCTGGGAATTTTTCTAGGAAAATTGTCCCAGGTCTTTCTCCTAAAAAATTTCTGGGATTCATCTCAGAATTCCTGATTTTTCTAGCAAATAATTTGACTTTTCTAGAATTATACTTGAAAATTTCTGGAATTAGTCTGATTTTTTTGTGTGTTTTTTCTTGGAAATTTTTAACGAGAAATTTCCACTTTTTAAAAATAAATTTCTGGATTTAGTCTCAAGGTTTCTTAATATTTTTCCTGGACATGTACACTTTTGTTTCCATCAGCAATGACCCCATTACACTGGTTGGTACTTGAGGCCAACACTCAGCATTAAAGTAGCCAACACTACCAGCTGCTGACGGAGGTTTGCAGCTGAATGTTTTTACGCCAAAATGTAAAAAATAATATTCCTTAAAATCTGATTAACAGATGGAAAGTAACAATTTACATTTCCTGTTGATCCTGTAGCTCTATGCAAACCAGAAATTTGATATTAAGAGGATCAGTTTCTTTTGCAGGGGGGTTAAAATTAAAACCTCCACAGTGTCATTAAGAAAAATTACAAGATTTCTTTTTGTCCGGTAAAAACAGAAAAACTGTTTGAAAACATTCATTCGTGGAAGGAAGGCAGAAATCATATTTTAGACTTAATTAACTTAGGCTAAATTATGATTTATTAATCTAAATGAAGCTTACATGATGATTAAAACTTAAAGATCTCAGATGGTATAAAAATGTTGATTAGTACCTGTTATTTTTATTAAATGTTACAAGATTTTCCCACCATCATCAGAAATCCCTTTATTGTTTTTAATTAAGTGTTTTTATTCTGTTCTGCTGAAAGAACTGAACTTTCTGGTTTGTGTGGTTTTTTTTAGCCCTGGATTATTTTTGGATCTGCTGTTGTGCGTCTGCTGATGGGTTTGAATGTCTTTAGGTTTTTTATCCCAATAAAACCTTTATTGATTAGATTTTACCTTGTAGGTGAATTTCTCTTTCTGGGGGTAGAAGCTGTTTTCAGAGTGAAAGGATGAAGATGTGAATCTTTGTGTTTCTGCTGCAGAATCTCCTCCTCTGTCCAGAGAAATTTTCTTTCACTCACTGTGAAATATTTTCCTTTTTTTACTTTGATATGCAGATAAATAATAAAAATTGCTATAAAACACGTTCTGTGTCTTTCATTCTTAATTAATGTGTGGTATATTTTATATAAATAGAGTTGTATGAAGAAAAACCTTCATTTTGGATACTTTGAGCTGTTAGAGATGAACTTTGGATGATTATTTAGCACAGTAACCCAACTGGGCTTCATGATTTTTAAATACTTTCCTGTAGGATTTTCTGGTAGAAAACAGATTTAACCAAGTTAAACAGAAAAAAAACATTAAATCAATCCAGACCAAAGAGTTTTTTAAAATAATTTATTAGTCCATAATATCAGTACATGGAAGAGGTTAATATTGATGCACTGGAATATTTTACATGATTAGTTCATGATTTTCTGCACAACAATCAGCTGGTCAAATGAAGACTTTAATTTACAAAACATGAAATGATTTATTATGATTTTCAGTGGCAGATTTTAGCTTTATGAAGTGAGCGCTCTGTCTGCAAGAGAACATCTTGGAGACAACAAGCTGCACAAATATTCTGTTTCTTTAACCTTAAACTGATCAAATCATCTTTGGTTCAGGGTTTTTCTTATCTTTATGATTTTAAATGAATATTTTTGTTACTGCATTTAGACACTCCATGTGTTGTACAGATATCAGTTTTTACTTTAATCTGACTTTGCTGTAGACATTCTTACTAAACACAAAGTAAATTTCCTCCACTTCTTACCCAAATATACAAATTATGTTGTGCTTTCATCATGACTCACATTAATCTCTTTATGCAAATATTAACAGTGTTGGTGCAACACAATGGGTTCATTGCATTCATCAGAAACATTTCATTCAGTTTCCTCTCTGATGACCACAGAGGACCCGCTGCAGAAATCACCAACACTCAGAGCAAACTGAACCTTCACAGAAGGTAAAACACAAACTTACAGCATCTTCAAAGGCTTCGGAAGTGTTTCAGAGGCCATTTATTAAATAAAAATAATAGCTCATCCACACATGAAATAGGTTTCTGTTTAGTGTTAAGAAAAAAAAAAAAAAATCACATTTTGAAAAGTTGATCTTCACATTTCCATTTCCAGGTAGTAACAGTACCAGCGACGGCCACAAGGGGCAGACTTCTGCAAAGAAAAATATTAAAAGCAAAGAGGAAAAACTGCTTTTAAAAATGCGATTAATGTTAATATGTGTTTGATATGTTCTGCTATATTAGCGTGTTTCTGTCTTCATGTGTTGCGGCTTCCTCCGCCTGAGAGACTCGGTCTGAATATAACTAAACAGCGCCCTCTGGCGGACAGTTTAGTACAAGTACAAAATAAATTGGTGAAAAGTTTGCATGCTAAATAAATATGAAACTGCTTAAGTTATGCACATGAATGTGTCTTATTAAATGTATCAATAAAATTAATGATTCTGTACCGGTGTCTGATGAATTAATGCGATAAAGATAATCAAAAACAGAAGCAGATACAAAAAACTCAGAATAACTGTAATAATGTCTGATGTCACCAAACATATTATTATACTCTAACACAGTTTCATTAAATATGCAGCACAGAGATGATAAACCTACCAGAACGGAGCTGGGAAACTACAAGCTCACATTTTAATCAGATTAGTTTCAATACGTGTTAAAAAATAACTAATTTGTTTTTATCTTTGTGTTTAAACCCAAAAGATAAAGATTATATCTTACTTTGAAACCTTCCATAAGAGCTTTAACATTTTCTCTAATTAAATCTTTAAAATTTAAGTTGAATGACCTTTTAAAGTTTAAAATGATCAATTATCTCTTCATAACAGAATCAATACTTCAGCTCAAAATGAACCAAATCACAGCTTTTTCCATCAAAATGCACTTAGATCAACACATATTCAGTCATTATTTTCAAAATAAGAGCAATAAGACACAAAACAATACATAAAATAAAGTTTATATTATCAATATCTATAATATGTACTTGAAACAAGGTACAATAATCTACTTAGATTTTCTCTAATTAGGCCAAATATCAAAACAAAAATATAAATACTGTAGGCTGTTTTGTGATTGTAATCGTTCTAGTTTAATAAATTTATTGTTAAACTGGAAGATTTATGTGTAAAAAACCCAAAAATTATTCATCTTGTTTTCCATATGTTTATAATGAATATATATCATATTTTAAAATAACTAATATGCTCACATGCAGATGATGATGTAAACAAATCAGAACTAAAACAGGACCTGAAAATCAACTGGGATGTTAAAAACTAGAACATATGATAAGAAAACCTATGAAACATGATGTTAATAATAATAATTTGAATAAATTATGCTTCTAAATTACCAGTTCTTTTTTTCCTTTCCTGAACTCCAGAATAAAACTCAACTATGAGCTGCTTATAGTGCATATGTTTAAATATGTATAGAAATATTATTATTTTCAAGGCTAAAGTTAAAACCGTCGCTCTGTCGCCCCCTAAAGGTCAAAGTTGCAGCAATTTATGTTCATGTAGAGCTGGAAGGTTTTGACTTTTTTCCAATTTTATCATCATAATTTAAGCTTTAAAAAAAATCACAAACCTGGAAAATATCTTAGAATAATCCATGAAAACGCATGACTGAGATTAATCTGGATGAATTATGAGTATCAGTTTAATCTGCAGAGGAAAAATCCTGCTGCTTCCTGATTTATAAAAACAATGAATGTAGTTTAAATGTTTAATTTCTAATCAGTCTTGCAGGTTTTATCTGAGCACAGCAACAGGTCACGATACGAAGCTGCAGAGGAATCACAGCATCTGGAACGTTTTCCCACAGAAACCAGCAGCCTTCTGGTTTTCCCACAGAAACCAGCAGCATTCTGGTTTTCCCGCAGAAACCAGCAGCCTTCTGGTTTTCCCACAGAAACCAGCAGCCTTCTGGTTTTCCCACAGAAACCAGCAGCTTCTGGTTTTCCCACAGAAACCAGCAGCTTCTGGTTTCCCCTCAACAAACACAAAGAAGAAAATAAACTTTCATCTTAGAACATTTGAAGTTTATTCTGAGGCGACAGTCTGTTCTGATGAGGCCACTTTTCAATTCTGTTTGTGCAAAAGAACCGGGTCATTTAAGACAAAAGGAACTGAAACAGAACCACCATGAAGGCCGATCCGAATCTCCAGGTTCTTCTGGTCCTTCAGATCCAACAGGAGTTTCAACAAAGTGCAAATTCCTCTTATTTTCTTCTCTTTTTCCAGGATAAAACAGCAGCAGGAACCATCAGAACCACCAGAACCTTCAGAACCACCAGAACCACCAGAACCATCAGAACCACCAGAACCATC
>VMRN01000122.1:22786-87809 GCA_010277015.1 Poeciliopsis turrubarensis
ATCAGAACCACCAGAACCTTCAGAAACACCAGAACCACCAGAACCATCAGAACCACCAGAACCATCAGAACCACCAGAACATTCAGAACCATGAGAACCATCAGAACCACCAGAACCACCAGAACCATCAGAACCACCAGAACCATCAGAACCACCAGAACCTTCAGAACCATCAGAACCACCAGAACCACCAGAACATTCAGAACCACTAGAACCACCAGAACCATCAGAACCATGAGAACCACCAGAACATTCAGAACCATGAGAACCACCAGAACCATCAGAACCACCAGAACCTTCAGAACCATCAGAACCACCAGAACATTCAGAACCACTAGAACCACCAGAACCATCAGAACCGGGCTCCCATTGGTTCCCTCAGCTCCGGTTTAGGTCACGCTGCTTCCGTCTGCGCTGACCTCACACACATCTTCCTCACACACACCTCGAGCCAATCCCAACCCTCCGAACATTCCTGATCCGTGATCCGGACCCGGACTCTGGGAGACGACCCCCAGCATCGCCCCGGTGGCAGCAGCCATGGTGTTGCCATGGTGACTGCTTCCTCCAGAGGAGCCGCCATGTTGTCCAGTAGTAGCTGCAGAAGCTCCTCCTCCTCTGGCTGCTCCTCCCTGAGCTCCGTCAGCGGCAGACAGCAGCAGGTGGGTGGAGGCGTTAAAGTCCGGGCCTTCCTCTCCCCCTCCTCCTCCTCGCCTCCCTCCCTCCCCGCCCCCCGCTGTGTCGCCGTCGGCGCCGCGCCTCTCGCAGTGCGAGCGGTGCCTCATGAAGCTGTCGCGCCACATGAACTTCTTGCCGCAGCCCAGGCAGTCGTAGGGCTTGAGGCCGGTGTGGGTCTTCATGTGCTCCGTCAGGTGGTGCTTCATCTTGAACTTCTTGGCGCAGACGGGGCAGTGGAACGGCCGCAGGTCCAGGTGCATGTTGATGTGCCGGTCCCGCATGCTCTTGTGGGTGAAGGTTTTCCCACAGTGACACATGAACACCTTGGCGGTTCCTCCTGAGCCGCCGCCGCCGCCGCCGGCTCCGCCTGCGAGCCCGCCGCCGTCAGAACCGTCCGGACCCAATCCGGTCTGCAGCTGGACGGCGCCGTGCTCCAAGCCGGGCGTTTTGAAAGAGGCTCCGCCCATCATGCCGGCGGCCACGCCCAGCGGCGGCGCGGCCGGGTCCAGGGCGAGGCCGGACGCCTGGCTGTACAGCAGGATCTGGTTCCCCTGCATGTCCAGAGGGAAGAGCTGCGCCCGGGCCGAGGCCGCGGACTGGACCTGACCCAGCAGGGCCGACACGGCCCGGTTGGCGCTCTGGTTCTGACCCGCAGCGCCGTCATGAAGGTGCTGGGCCAACGTCTGCTCGATCAGGCTGCCCTCAAACTTGAGGTAGTCCTCTGATGACTGGCAGTAATCCAGCTGCAGGAAAAGGTCAGAGGTCAGATCTGTTATTAAATCATAGAACTGATTCTAGAAAAGCATGCCCATAGCATGATGTTGCCACTACCGTGCTTCACCATGGTGATGGAATCCTAAAGCTGTAGTCTGTAACTTTTAAATAAAAATTATTTTTACTAATGTGTTGAAACTTTCATCAAGTTGTGACAATGTCATATGAGACAGATTAACTCTTCCAGCACCGACTAGAACCAACCAATTAGAGCCAGGAGGCGGGTCTTAGCGCTGACAATCACCCTCCCTTTGGCACTGCTAGCATAGCCTATATATAAAAATCTTTTTTAAAACAAAGATAAAATATTACAGCTTTAAGTTCCACAGAATATTTAACTAAATTTCCAGTTTTTGAATATTTTCCACAAACTAAAATGAAAAATCTGGTGTTCAATTTGGAAGTAGAAAGAAAGACGGTGTCTGTTTACTTTAGGGGTGGCACAGTAAAGAGGGCTGAATGAAAAGGAATGCCACACTTTTCAGATAGTTTATTGTAAAAACAAAATTACAATCATCTTATTATTATTTTTATTTTAATTTTTTTATTTTATAAAATCCTAATCCTGTTTGTAATTTCTCTCGTTAAGAACAGTTTGTGAATAGCTTCAGATTAAAGGAACCGGGCTCTGGTACCGGCTGACCTGTGAGTCCATGTCGCTCTCCGCTCGGCCCGCCAGCTCCGCCGAAAGGCTCCTGATGTTGGAGATGTTGAAGTTCCCTCTGTCCCGTTCCCTGACCAGCTCCATCTCCCTCTCGTCTTCGTCCTCCTCATCCTCGCCGCCCTCCTCTCCGGACACAACGATCAGGTCGTCGTCCTCCGTCCGCTCCGTCTTCACCACCACCCACTGCTTGCGCGGCATGATGCTGGGCTGGCTGTAGGTGGGACGCTTCTGCAGCGCCACCTCAGAGTCCTCTCCGTCCTGCAGAGGACAGGGACGTAAAACACGCTCTGACGTTTATTACTAAACTAAAGATTATTTTAGAAACCGATTATTCTGATGATTAGTGGGGCAAAATAAATTACCACATTCTGCAAATGCTTTTTCAGTTAAGCCTTTTTACAGAACATTAAAAATACAAATAATTCCTTTTTTAAATAAGAAAAATGAACATTTTCCAGCCTGAAATGCAATAACAGCATTCTTTTAGTGTTTTTTGTGTATTTCTTAATTACTGCCCTGATTAGTTAACAATTATTTAATGAATCATAATTCCAGCATCTGACCTGATAGGAGGAAACGCCGAAGCTGTCGCTGACTCCGACCTCCTGCTCCAACACCGAGCTGACTTTCTTCCTCCTGCCGCTGCCTCCTCCTCTTCCTCTCTTCCTGTGGTGGTACATGGCCTCCTCCTCCTCTTCCTCCCCCTCCTCCTCCTCTATGAGCAGGGCCTCCTCTCCCCCTGATGGGGTGCAGTAGCTGGGGGTGTTACTGGCCCTGCCTCCATCCAGAGAGGCCCCCCCTGCCGCTGCGCCTCCCCCCAGGAAGCTGCTCCCGTCTCGGGGGCTGAAGTAGTTGGTGCTGCTGGGCGACTGGCTCTCGCTCACCGAGGGCCGGCTGGAGGGTTGGGGGACCCTCTGGGGGTCGTTGGGCTCTACAACCGGGACACCACCTGTGGTCCCAGTCGCACCAGTTTCAGTGTTGCTGCTGCTGCAGCCGGGATTGGCCGAACTTCCTCCTCCACCTGCTGCGTCCTGTGCTCCTCCTGCTCCTCCTGCTCCTCCTGCTCCTCCTGCCGCTGCGGCGCGGCCCTCCTTCAGCAGCTCGGTGCATTTGTCCACGATGTGCCACATCTGCAGCACGCTGCCCACTGTGAGGTAGTTAACGATGTCGTCACGCAGCATCCGGAGCTGGCCGGTGTAGGCGCAGCTCAGGACGCTCTCGAATGCCAGCGGGTCCATCACCGCGGGGATGGAGACCGTCGACATGTTCTTCAGCAGCACCTGGAAAAGGTCAAAAGGTCAGGGTTAAGCTGCTTCTAGACAGGAGTGGCCATTTATTATGAAAAGATTTAGATTTTGATTTAAATTCCAACTAATGTTTAAAATTTCCCCAAAATCATTTACCTGACGCCAGATGTGGAAGGTTCTGTGTTTTTATCGGCGCCAAATTTGTAAAGTGTTTATAAGACAAAGATTATAGATGAAAACTTTCTAAAAAAAAAAGCAAATCGAGATTTCTCATTTAAAGGTTGTTGCATCATTTATTGCGATAAATGTCTGATTTTTATAACATTGTGATACATCGCTGTCATGATAAATTATGATGTCTCAGAACCACTTTGCTTAATGCCTGATGTTAAACACTATGTATTGTTATCAACACTAGGAGGCGCCAAATTTGTGAAACATTTATAGGAAAGTGAAAGATTGTAAATAAAAACATCTTAAAACAGCAAAAAAAAGATTTCCCATTTTAAAGGTTGGAAATATAGTTAAAAAGTCTTAATATGTCTAAATCTTAATACGCCGTCACTGAGCTAAAACACGGCAGTGGAAGTTAAAGATGGACATTTATCGTTTATCATAAGATTTTCATTTATCTTTGTCACAATAAATTCATGGTGTTTAAAATTTAGATTGTAAGTTTACTACTTTTCTCCACTGTTTTTTTAATAAAGTTGTTTCAATAAATTTGAAAATATGATTAAATTATTAAAATTATTTAAAATTATTAAAAACATGTATGATTAAATGAAGTTGCTTTGTGCATTTTAATTTGACTGGTGTCTTAAATAGCTGTGAGGCTATGAATGCTATTCCATGCAGCCACAACTATAGTTACATAAAACAAGTAATAAATAGTTATTGAAATTTGTTTTATCACAATATTGTCATAAAATATTGTGATAACAAATTAAGTCCATATCTTCCACTCTTACTTCAACAATATTCATTTTAAGTAAATATGATTGAAAAATAAGACAGTTTATGATTTATTATCACCAGAAGAATGAAAACATGGCATAATTTATTCATAATTCATAGAAAAGCAACTATGTAGCTTTTTTTCTAGCATTCAAATCTTCACATAAAGACTTCTAATTAATTATTTGATTGTCTCAGAACCATTTGGGTCAAACTCCCCCACCTGATCATGGAAGTAGGGCGAGGACGCGGCCAGGACGCAGCGGTGCGCCTTGAAGACGTGTCCCTGAACGTGGATGGATAGATCGCACAGGCTGCCGTCCTCCCTCTGCCGGTTCAGGCTGTCCAGCACCGAGGTCTGAGCGCCGGGGAAGCTGACCTCCACCGCCGACCCGCCTGAGCCGCTGCTGCTCCCCACCTCCATGGGAACCGACTGCATCTGCCGGAGGAAAACTGTCAGAACCCAGGAGTCTGAACCCCTGATCTCTGATTGGGCGTACCACAAGGCTTAATTCTGATACCTGTTTTTTTTTTTTTCTACCACTCTGTTTTTTCCCCTGTTTGCATCTCAATCTCATCACAAGGGATCCTGAGCTTTGTCCTCATCCGAAACGCAGGCTACACTTTGCAGTGGTCACCACTCCATCACAGAGACACACACTCACCTTTAAGACTAATTTTAAGAACCCAGTTAACCAAACAGATGTGTTTTTGGAGAGCAGAGGAAGAGTGAGTACCTGGAGAGAACCATGCATGCACAAAGAGACCATGCAATCTTTATGCAGAATTTTGTTCAGTTACAGTCCCATCCATATTCAGCTACCGGTCTCTTTAACTAGAAATTAAACGTCAAAACAAATAATTACTGTTTTGAAGCAAAAGTACACTTTACTTCAGTTCAGCTGAGGAAAATTAACATTTTTCCTTTTTATGCAGACCAGTGCATGCATTCTCAGTTTACAGAAATTAACCAAAATATACAGAATCAAAGTGATATTTGCATGCAAACAGCTCTTTCATATTAAATATGATCAACATTTCACTAAAATATTCTGCAGATGATCACTCATCAACAATCAAGTGTTTCCATGTTCTGCAGTCAAATATGTTCATTTCTATTGCATGTCATGCATCACCCATCAGACACAAAGCAGCAGATAATATTTACTGACAGCACAGTGCTGTTCTGGTTTAACAGGTTGACTTTTCAGAAAGCTGCACATCTCTGCAGGTTCTCCACTCATAATAACACTTTACTGCAGAGTGCAAGACAAAACCAGACTAAACCCAGAGTCAGGTGACACTAACTGAGCTGCACATCCCACACTGAGCTGTTATCCTGTCCTGAGTGAGACTGTCAGCTCCAGTCTGACAGGCATCTGTGAAACATCTGGAACAGCGTCAGACTCCATCACTACAGCTGTGAGGTTAGCCTGCTAGCCGCAGTTAGCTCACCAGGCTGGGGCAACAGCAGCAGGTTCGGCTCACCGTTTCAGTCCCTGCTGCCCTCAGAGGTCCGGTGTGTGGGGGAGCCGAGGGCAGGAACCGCTGCCAGGTCACCCAGAACCAGAACTTCCTGGCGCATTTTCACCGAACCCGCCGCCCGTCGGATCCCTGCGGCTGCAGACAGAGACTCTGCGCCTTTAAGGCCATTCCAGACAGGCGGGCCAGACTTTGGCCGACAGAAAATCACATATTTAAAGCAAAGCTTTAATAAAGACGCTGATAATCACAGAAAGGATATAAATTTAATAGATATATATAAAACCTTAAAACTGCCACACTAAAGTTTTATTTTCACATATTTTAAAGGAACTAGTCAGTTTTTTATTCTCCACTAACAAATAGAATAAAATTACAGCTGATAATGAAGAACAGCTTTCTGCTGCAGGATGAACAAAAATACGTTTTGAAAACTGAAGAAAAAGAAATAAACCACCTAATGCTGCTGTGATGACGTCACAAGAAGCATCTAAACTGCTCTGGGTTTATTCAAACATATTTTCCTATTTTGTACATGTAAACAAATATCAGCTGTTTATCTGCACCAGAGTTTATTTTATGTTGTGAAATATTTTTAAATCTGACATAAATCCTCAATTTACTCTTGTTTCAAATTCAAAAGTAGTTTATTGATCTCAAAGGGAAATTAAATGTTGCAATTTATATTTAAAAATTATTTAGAGTTAATGTAAATTTTATATTTCATCAAAATTTGGTTCCAGTTCAAACACAACTGAGCAAAATCCTTTCGTTATACAGCAGTTATTGGTATTATACAAGTTATTGTGAATACGTTTTAGTCTAAAAATAAATAAAAGTATTACTCAAAACCAGTCAAAGTGGAATATGTTTAATATGATAAAATTTTTGGATCCACATAAGAGTCAGAGAATCTGAGACAAAAACAAAACAAAAATGTTCTTATAACAACAATTAAACATATTGTAAATGGAAAACCACAAAGTATTAGTAAAAGTCTAGAACAGTTAAATCTAATTTAGTAATAAATATCTATCACTGCTGCAAGCAAACACTATTAGTTATAGAAATTGAATTACAAGAATAAAGACATCAATACATTTATTTGCAGTTGTTCTTCATTTATTCATACTTTTTAAAAAAAGATCAGAAATAACTAAATAAAATGGACCTTTTTCCTAAAAACAACAGTGATGGATATTTAATGTCTGAGTCAAAACTTAAGAGGTTAAAAACAGACAAATATGTACATATGGCCCAATTAACACAGACTGGTGAGAAAAACCCCCATTAAAAGCCTGTTAGTGATTAGCAAGAGGCCCTGAGAAATTACCAAAGCTTTCATTCCTTATGAATCTGGCAGCAGATGAAGCTCCAAACAGAGTACAAACATATTACAGATTGATTATAGTAATAAAGTAGGAAAAAAAAAAAGACATGTTTATGTAAAAACTTGGATCTACTTCTTGTTGGAACTGGCTGTCCCGATGACGCAATCGTTCACCTGGAAAAACAGCAAAACAAAAATTAAATAAAGCTTTTTGCGGTAGAACTGAACTATTTATACAGAAACTCATCAGGATGGTGATAAACACGAATGATTCATCCAACTATGAATCACTGAATAATAAAAGCCCCAATATCAGCCATGTTTCAACAAACTGACTAAACAATGATTTAGTGAAATCGCGTCTCTGTGGATTAGAAAAATGGTAAATAATTCAGACCAAACTGACTGACCTTGCTGGCAAACCTCAGAGAGTTGAGTGTTTCTCCAAAGCTGTCCGACTCTGGAGAAATGTTCACGAACATCAACCTGGAGTCCAAACAATAGAAACGATCAGAACGCTGCTTCAAAAGTCACATCAACACGGCTGATGCTTCTTCAGATAAGTTGATTAATAGATTTCAAATAAAGCATGTTTTAAACAGATGAGTTTTGCAGGGTAGATGATGCAGAACTCACGTTTTGCTGTTTCCTCCGAGGCAGTTCTGCAGCAGGTAGGTCAGCTTGGAGTTCCTGTACGGGATGTGGCTCTCCTGAAACAGTTTTTTTGTTTTAGAAGCAGAATGAAATGAAAACTGGCTCATATTGTGAATAAATCTCTTCGGGTCTCACGCACCTTGTTGGCCAGAGAGGTGATGACGATGCCCAGGTTGGACAGGGAGCTGTTGATGGACGTCATCTCCTTGAAGCGCTCGCCCTGAGACTGACTCTTCACCATTCGCTCGCTGCCGGCCAAATCCACCAGGCAAAGAGTGGCTGTAACCGTGGAAACCAGGATCAGTCAGGGAACTCTTCAGTTCATAACACCTGAACAGGTGCAGCAACTAAATTCTGGAGCTGATTTATAATCTCCGTTTTTGTAAAGTTTTGATTTGTCAATATCAACATTCAGCTTTAGGAATAACACAGAAACTTATGTTAACATTACAACTTTTTAAAGTTATTTTTCTTTTTATGGTATTTATGTCAGGAACAAAAATCACAAAGAAAAGCTAGAAAGTTAAATTTAACCAGCTTTAATAATCATTTAGTATTATTTGGTAACATTTATGTATGATGCATTCAATGACAGGAAAGAGATTAAATTTGAGTATTTCATGTCTAATCAAACTGAAATGTCAGCCCACTCCAGTGTCTGAAAATCTACAGTTCTGCTTGAAATAATCAGAAAGAGCAGTTTGTTCCCACCAATCAAAAGTAATATTTAAAGTATAAAAGGTGAAGCCAACTCCATCATTTGAAGATAAAAACACTCACACTTGCACTTGATGTCCCTGCCAGCGTTCACTCCCTCAATCTGCAGCTGGAACACAGAGTGTGAGCGGGAGGAGCGGTCGTTCAGGGCCGTCTGGGCCGTGGAGCGGTTCTCTTTGGCCAAAGCGATCAAACCAAGAACCTGACGGAAAAAGCAGAAGGTTTTCTGTAAGTCTAGACATTTTGGTGACTGACGGCGTCGTAGAACCAGGATCCTCAGACGGAGCCTTGCCTGGTCCTCGGTGTAGACCTTCTGGTAGGTCAGGTTGGTGACGGCCACGTCGTTGCTGGCCGTCTTTCGGATCTCGTGTTCGGGCCTCTTGCTGGCCTTGCCGGTGTACAGGAGGTCCCGCAGGGTCTCGTTGTAGATTTCAACAAAACTCGCAGTGAAGGTGAACTGAGACGGATTAAAAGTTAGAGAGCAGGAAGTTTTCATTAGGCATGAAAACACAAACAGATTTCAACACTAATTTCAGAAACAATAAAAAGAAAGAAAAAAATGAATTGACATTTCTGATAGGGATGCAAGTTATTAATTAATGAGTTAATCTTAAGCCGATTGATTGAAATTGTAGTTTCTCGAGAAGTTATCGTTCTCTGTTCAAGGTCGAAGGTGAACAATAACAATAGTTGTTGTTAATCTGTTGCTAAGAGATGAGCACATTTTCTGGTAACCAAGAACCAGGAAGTAAACAACAAAGGCAGTGCATTAACAATAGTTCAAACATTAACAGGCAGCAGCTTGTCCCTGGATATTTCCCTAAAATAAGCTTTTTAGCTTTTTGTTTCATTTAAGAATAAGAAAAAATAGCTATAAAAGCACCGTAGCTTACGTTAGCATTGAATCTAATTTCTGGCATCAGAAAATTGGTTTCCAACTGACCAGTTCACTTTGGTCTGTAAGACTTTACAGACCAAGTTTAAATTTCTTAGGAAATTTTCTAATTGTTTGGTTATTACACAAAAACCCCAGGATTAGCAAATTTATTTATTTCTGTTTCAACTGGCTGTGCTTAGATTGACCAGTGGCGCCCTCTGCAGAATGGTGGCCAAACTAAAACACTATTTCCAAGAGGCCCAGGTCCCTCTTGAAAATGAGATCCAGAGCTCAACAGGGTTTACCTGGTTAGATAAAGGAAATAAATAAATAAATAAATAAATAAATAATAAAAAAGATCTAACCTCCCAGCCTTGAGAGCTCAGCTTGTCTCCGGCTCTGAAGATCTGCTGCACGGCTCTGGGAATGACGCCCCTCGTGTCGTCCACTTCCTCTCCCTCCATGGTGTAGGTTTTCCCACTTCCTGTCTGACCGTAGGCAAAGCAGCAGACGTTGTACCCATCCAGAGCCGACTGCACCAGCAGGGAGATCTCGTCAAAGATCTGAAAACAAAACCTTCCCATGAGGCCTTTCCTCTGCAGCGCTCAGATCACAGCAGCTGTTGTTAACGAGGAGCTGATGTCTTCCTCATGTTGCTCACCTCCTGCTGTGAAGCCAGAGGCCCGAACACCCGGTCGAAGCTGAAGTGATAGTTCTTCTGTGTCTCAGCCGTTTTACCCGTATGAGACTAAAGGGCAGAAAAAAACACGTTCTGTTTAAATAGTCTGATATTTTTTGTTGGCATGGCGATAAGCAGCGATATTCCCACCTCCTCAGTTTTGGCCAGCATGATAGACTTGTTGTCGCTGGCTGCCAGCTGGATGTGTTTACTCAGCCCTCCATCTTCCAGAGGACGAACTCTACAAAACACCCTGATGTTACCCTGAAACACAAAACGATTCTCTTTTCAGCTTTATTCAACATTAGACATTCAATTAACCCTGTGCAAACGGCTCAACTTGGTTAAATAAAGCAGATTTGATCCAGATGTTTTGGGCCTGTAAGGGTGAACAGCGACCCACCTTCAGCTCCTGGATGGTGTTGTGGAGCCGCCGGCGCTCCATCTCCCCGGCGTGAAGCTCGTCTCTCTGCTCCGCCACCGTTTCCTTCAGGGAGCCGAGTTCTGCTTCTCTGTCTCTCAGGGTGGCCTGCAGGCGGGTCAGCGTTGATTCCTGCACAGACATCTTCATCTGCAGAGGAACCAAACACCAAGAATAGGCATGTCACAATAAACTTCACTGGACGATAAATTGTCTCAAAATTATTGCAATAAAAAAATAATATTGTCAATTTGAGACCATTTTCAAGTGTTATAATGGAAAAGACAAGTTAAAACTGTTACATTCCTCAAACCTGAAAAATGTGTTAATTTCTAAAGAACATTTAACACTGGAACTGAAAAATGTTATATAGCCAAAATTAATTAAAATACAATAATAAAAATTAGTTATGAAATCTGTAACCAAACTTGCTTTTCATAAAATATTCAGCTTTGACTGGGAAAACAAGCTAAAATGCCAGTTGGGAATTTTATTTAAAAAACCATATTAAAGGGTAGCATTTAATATAATATTAATATTTAACATAATGTTAAACCAGGTGTGGTTGTTATAGTAACGTATTTTTCAGGTGTTTGGACCGATCCAGAACCAGGATTCTGCTGTACCTTCAGAGTCTGCAGCTCCGTCTCCTGGCTGTCCCGCAGCGTCTCCATGACCTTATATTTCTGCTCCAGATTGGAGAGCTCCTTCTGGAGGACGTTCTTCTCTCTCTGCACTTCTTCAAGCTGATTCTGAACTCCAGACAACATCTGCAGCTCCGCCTCATACTCACTAACCAGCAAGGAATCCACAGTTAGCATCACATCATAAAAAATTTTTTAAAAATCTACACTGAACCCATTTCCTACTAAATAATTTGCTCTTACCTGATTTTCCTCTTCTGTCCCTTGACTTCTTGCTCCAGCTCAGACACTTTGGTTTGACCTTGAGCCACAGAGTCCTTCAGCGCCTCGTTCTCCTCGTTTACAGACCGGTACTTGGTCTGGTAGTTGCGGATTTTACCCTCCATGTCATTGACTTTACCCTTCAGGTCCCATGGCTTGCGGCGGGTAGCTCCTGTCACACCTATACAAGAATTTCATAGGTTTTTCAAACGTTTTCAGTCAAAATTAAATTGGATTTATTGAATTTAGCAGCTTCAGCCTTACATTTATAAATTCCATTAATCAATGAAGCATAAAAAAGATGGTATTGATTCTTAAAGTCATCTGAACAAGATGAACGACTCATCTTCTTCAAACATATGTATAAGCATAAACATGTTTCAGCTTTTTTCTATTGCAGGTACAGTAAAAAGATAACTTCGATAATCCAGAATCAGCATCTCCAAACAGAACATCAAAGTGCCGTAATGGCAAATACTTTGAATATTGCTAATATATTGATGAATCTAAAGACGTTTTCCAGGGTTTTCCCTGTTAAAGTGGACGACAGTCAACAATTTCTTACCAGGTTTTGCTCCTGCAGGTTGTTTAATGTTGGCAGCTTTGGGAGCAGTGGAAGCTGCAACCGGCCTCACGAACCCTGAGAGAACAGAACCATAACATTACATCTCCATCAGAACCACCATCTGCTAAAACACCAGGTTATTGTGCAGAAATAACAGGACATCTGACCTCTGGAAGGGCCAGCAGCCACAGTGGCAGCTCCTGCACCTCTAATTGGTCTATCTGTTGATAAATACCAGACAATTAAAACAAGACAACATGATCTGTTCACTGCTGTTGGTGGTGGTTATGTTCTGAACATGGAGAAATTCTTCAGTAACGTACAAGGCGGCACTCTGGCTGCAGCAGCAGCGGGACGCTTGTCTCCTATGATGGTTGCAGCTGCCTGAGGTTTGCGGGGCTCCAGGTCCTTACGCATTCTCTTCTGCAAAAACACAACAAGACGACACAAAGAACCATCACTGACACATATTCTGGTTTATAAACAAACTGCACACAAACTTATGCATGAAAATGGAAACACTGCAAAAGTATTTTCTCTACAGCTTCGGACAGAATCAAACTGAGACGTAGGAAATGTTTTTATTACGAACCTGAAGAGGAGCCATGTCCAGGGAGTTCTCAGAGCTGCTGCTGGCAAGAACCCTCTTCGATGACATGACTGGCAGTCGGGACATAATCTGCTGACGACAGAAAAATCACAAAAGAGAAAAGAAATCAGGCGTCTCCTTCTGGTTAGCTGGCAGAAGAAAGGCGACTAAAATCTTACAAGACACAAAAAGCAAGAGTAGTGAAGGTGTAGAAGCTGAAGGAGAGCCACACATCAACACAGGCTATCTGATACGATAATCCAACTACTTTACAATATTAACTTCTTATTATTCTGTTATTCTCTTGAAACTTTAACATTTGTTTATTTCATTCATTTATAGTTTAAAATAAACATGACACATGTTGACATGAATTAAAGTTGTGAATGCAAAGCAATGTTGCACAATATCAAAAAGAAAATCTGCCAAACAAGTACTGCTTCTAGATTTTTGCTCAAATTTATTCATTAAAATCCAAATATTAGTAAATAAATAGTCAAAAATATAACTTTAATCATCTAAATATTAAATATTTAGCACAGGTAGAATTTAAAAATAAGTAATTATTAGATCTGGTCATAAATATTTTTTTACGTTCTTGTCAATCCAAACAAGTTTCTAGAGTTTCTGACCTGGAACCAAACTCAATATTTATGCATAAAATCTTTAACTATTAAGAGATATAATAAAATATTGGATCCATTTATAGCACTAAAAGTATAAATATTAGTGACAATACAGAATTCAAAATTAATGCATTGATGTTTGACACAGATGTTCAACTCACTTAAAACATAGTCAGAGACTCAAATCGTAAGCAGAGGTCAGGAATGCTACATTAGCATAAACAAAACGAGAAAATCAAGCTTAATGGCAGCAAACGTGTCCATTGAAGGAGTTTTCAGGGCGTGTTGCTAACAGGAGCCAGAACAAGTTTTCCCTTGTACATGGGTCAACTCGCAGAAAAATAATTTAAATGTAGTCCAAACGGATTATCCCGACTAATCCATCAATAACCAACGTCCGCGTTGTTACTGATGTGGGCTTCTTTTAGCTTAAACTCAACACTAAACTAACTTATGAAAGTACCGCACGCAGTACTCGTTTAAGCGTGACTTCTAAACCACTATTCAACAGTTAAGATAGTCAAAAATGATCTATTAAGAACAAAGTACCTGAAAACAAATCTGTATCTTCGCTCAGTCTCCCTTTTGATCCGCTGTTTCCGTCCGTTTGAATTTGAAATGCAACTGTTTTGGTGAGCGCTTCGGATTCTCCGCCGTGATTGGCTGACACAGCTTAAACTCCGCCTCCTCTCATGTGTACGTTCGGTATGCCGAACTGCATGTCCCGACAGGGCGGGATACGCACTGTTTGTACGGTAAACTCCGTGCAAAAAGCAGAACACGGGCACAGGTATATTCCAAAAACTTATTTTTTAGAAAATAGTTTTCCAAGTCTGAATACGTGGATTATTTTAATAAACAAAAATAAAATGACTTTAAAAATATTTTTAATTTAATAAACATATTGGTCATATTGTTAAACATGACCAATATGTTTATTGACTGTGTACCTTTTTTGGGCAGAGAAAAAGTATTTCATTCAAACTATAGCATCAAAAGCCTAAGAAATGTTTACAAAATATGCTAAAAATTTTGCAAACATGCTAACATTGTTTGTTAAATGTTGGTAACTCCATTACCAACTTTGAACATTGCATTTATCATAAAATATTGCCCAATTATAAAATTGAACATTTAGTTAATATATAAGAAATTTAAATATTGACATTTGTAAATATTTTGAAATGAAATCCTAAGTCTGATGCGTTTTAATATCATTCAAATTTTCCTCCACTTTGCCACAATTCTCATCTTAAACTGGACATTTCTTTGAAAAACTTGGTATTTTGACTTTTTCTGACATCAATACATATTGTTAGTTAAGGAGTGAAAGAAAATATCTCAAGATACGTTCAATGATCTTCCACACAAAAACATGAATATTTCAGATTATAACATTCAGTATGTTTCACATCATTTGACAATTTATCATCTGAAAACAACAAAAATCAAGCACAACCTAACCCTGAAATTCATCTACATCATAATAAACCCTGCAGATTGGATTTTAAAGTTGAATATATTAATCATGGCCTTTAGTCATAAACAGTTTTTGAATTTTATTCTCCATAAGGGAAGAAAAAACAGTCTGTTCAGATGAGTAGGAGCTTTAACTGTGCATACAGTATGTAACATAGTACAGTTAATAACTGTTTACCAGGAGCATTGCTAGGTCATTTTTTTCATAAAAAGACACAGAGACATACAAAGTTGAGTATACATGAAGACCGTTGGCTGTTGTACAGGCTGCTTGGACATTTTGATTGGGTCGACGGTTTGCAGTGTCCCAGGTCACCATTTAATCTGATGCTGTTTAAACACATTAGCAGGTCAGGAGTCTGAATGCAGTGGCTTTATTTTACACAGCACCGTTAAGAGCTTTTTTTTTTTTTTTTTAATAAAAACACATTGTTTTTTTTTATAATTGGTGAAACAATTTTCACTTATTTTCTACATTACTGAAAACGACTATGCCTTCATTAGCCTAGAAAACAAAAGCATTAGTGATAATTAGTCCAAAGATTTTTAATAACTAAAGAGTCTCAATTATTCAAAGTTAAATCATAAATGGTTGTGTTTAAAGAAAAGCCGTAAGTCTCATTGTAACTCCTAGTTATTTTCAGCAGAACCAGTGGGGTACAGTACCGGACCTGGGACACAGTCTGTGGTTTGGGTGCGTTTTCATATATTCTGTACACAAGACATACTTCCCTTTTACAGATGAAAAAGTCTTTTCTATCTATTTTATGTACAGCATACTGCAATACCATAATGCCTCAGAGTGGATATACTGTGGATAACATTTGCACTACAGTTATAATGAAAGTAATAATATGTATGAAAAGTTCTTAAAAAAAGAAAAGGTTGATAACAGTACCTGTCAGCCGTGTTTATCACACAATCATTATTTCCCATCAACCCCCCTGATAAGAGCGGGGCGGGCTCTCGTCGCCCACAGGAGGAAGATTAACCGCTCCTCCTAGAATAAGAAAACAAACGACTAAACGCTTTCTTTCCATGACGTTCATGCACTCACTCTGCTTTCTCTCTGTATGTTCCTCTGTCGGTAGAAAAATACAAACATGATTTATATATATATATAAAAAAAAAAGACAAACAATGACAAACATAGGCGTGAAGTACGAGCTTCATCAAGTGCTTTCTGTAGGACTCCTCCGTCCCGCTTTCCTCCATCGCTCTGCTGCAGATTCTTGTTGAACTCGGTTTGCTTTTGTTCAGGACTTTAGGCTCCGAAAACAAAATGGTTCCTTCATTCTTTGATCTTCTGACGTTTAATTGTGATTTGTAAAATGAATCTATTGGAATTTAGATGAAAATAAATAATTTCCATCTTCTGGGTTATGATTAAGTGCTTCCATTTCCATGCCGGACGTTTTACCATTTATAAATAATTATTTGTTTTTACTTTTCTTCTTTTTTTTTTTTTGGCTTGTTGAAGTATTTCAAGAAGAATTTAATCTGCAAAGTTACCCCTAAATTTCCAGAGATTATTTTTAATTTCACAGTTAATTTCCAGGTTTCATCTCCCAGTATTACCTCAAAGGTTGGTTTAATTCCTGATGTGTTTTACAGCTCAACCAAAGTAATAAAGGTGAAACTTGAGGTGCAGATTTATTTTTACCTAAATTTATGATTTCAAAGTGAAAAGAGATTTTTCCAGATATTAATTGTGCAAACCCATTTCCAGCAGTTGGAACCTGCTTTCCCACTCGTCTCGGAGGAACCTGAACTCAACACTGCAGACTATCTGTGATCCAACATGGAGCCTAAAGTTGTTCCCAGCCTTAAAGCTGCAGAATCAGGTGAACCAAACTGAACTTCCATCTCCTGATTGTATCGCAATATCACTCCGATCCCTTTCGAATCGTCCTTCAGAGCTACTTGACGGTGAAAATAAAAACGCCGCTGGAGTCAGTGTCGGATGGCTGATGAGGATGGGAACAGTTTCTCCTTTCTTAGCCATGTTTCTAGTTTTGCTTTTAGAAGACTGTAAAGATGAAAGAGGGTGAATCAAATGGAGCTTTTTACACTGCAGATTATCAGTCCTGTCCCAACCAGAGCCGCAGGACGCCGCCTACGAGTTCATGTGCTCCACCTGGATGGCTGACGTGGAGACGGTTAGACAGAGGTCTTTATGGGTCACCGGCAGGTCGCCAACGTTGACGGGTTTATACTGGATCTCACTGGCCGACACCGTCTTGTACTGGTGCAGATCGAAGGGGCACGGAACGACGCCCTCAGAGGGTTGCTGGTTGGGCTGGTAGCTGCCCGGCGGCCCGGGGTTCTGGTTCTGGTTGGCGTTGTTTGGGTTGTTCTGGCTTTGGAGGTGACTTCCTCTGCCTCTGCCTCGACCGCGGCCCCGGCCCCGCCCCCCTCCTCCTGGCGTCAGGCCCTGGGCCTGCTGGGCGGCGACCGTCGCCGCCACCGTTAACGGGTCGGGGTTGTGCTTCCTCATGTGTTTCATTAAATAAGTCTCCTAGAAAAAAACAAAAAGAAAAGATTTATTATTTGGGCAAAATGTGTTCATGAGTTTAGCTGATACAGTAAGGTTTAGAACAGAATAATAGTATTTATTAATTATTACTTCAAATTATTTTTAGTTACTTATAAATAATAAGCTTTTTCTGTACTTTTTTTTTGGCCATTTTTAAAGTGCTCTAACAGTATTTCACACAAATAATGCAAAATGTTAATCAAGTTTCAAATATGGAAACCCAAAACACCACAAACTGGACTGCGTCAGGTGAAATGGGTTGATAAATGATGGATGTTAAAAGATCAATAGATGCAACTTTTACTTAATGACACTGAATAATGTATCCTGGATCCAATAACTCCCTTTATGATTGCAATATGAAATATTGTGCAGCTCTGGAAAAGAAAAAAAATCCTCCTTGGCTCATAGCTCACACAGACAAATGTCCATACAGGATTTCCAGCAAATATCTGGAAATATGAAGTCAGATTAATCTAATTTTTAGATCATTGTGTAACCCTGCCGTGTGAAAGCATACCGATGTGTAAGATCTATTGCAGAGGCCGCAGGAGAACAGCTTGGCGTGTTTGACGGTGTGCGTCGACAGGTGAACCTCCAGACTGGCAGCGTCTGTGTAACCACGGTTACAGTTGTGACACTTGAAGGGCTTGTCTTTGTTGTGTTGCCGACGGTGAGACTGGGGGGAAAAATACAAACCAGAGGGGTAAAAATAAAAAAAATGTAAGAAAGGATTTTATGAATGTGACAGGATGTCAGGAAAATGATTCCTGACCTGCAAGTTGGACAACTGAGTGAAAGCCTTTTCACAGCCAGGATGGTTACACTTGTATGGTCGGTCACCAGTGTGAATTCTGAGAGAAGGAAACATCAAATTAATCCATTTAACTTTAATATATTTATTTTGCACAAATGCAAAATTTAAGAGCAGGTTCCTTGAAGCAGTCCTGCACACCTCTGATGGCTAAATGAAAACATTCCTCATGCAATATATCACTTCATTGCTCTTGTTTCTTCTACAAAACTATTTCTTATAGATCATTTCTAATCAATTAGTCGAATTACGGTTTGGCATGAAGCTGAATTCCTTCCAAATTATCTGTAAATGTATAACTCTCACAATGATTAAATAATCAACAACAAATCTCCACAGACCTGCTCCAAACATGCAAACAGTCCAGACACTTTTCCTACAGTAAAATTCAAGCATTTTCAACATAAGTTTTTTACGTTTCACTACACTTTATAGATAAAAACAATACAAGTGGACTAAAGAGGCTGTTTTAAGTCACTATGATATCATTTATTATGGTTATTAATAATGTCTTGTGACGTGACAGACTAAAATATATCTAAATTTGATGTTTTAAAATGTCTCTCACGCAAAACACTAATTTAACAAAAAAGAAAAATCTCCCAATTTCAATAATTTTGTTTAACGTATAAAATATAAGCAAACCTTTATTTCAGTCACAATGATCAATAAGTCATTGAACCACTAGGAATAATAAATATTGATTATATTGGAACAATCCAATCAAATCATGTGAAATTAAATGTTTACTTTGTACTTTAATATCAAATCTGTCACTTTGAACATCTAACACTTTCAAGGACTTTACACAGAAATCAAGCACTTTCCAGACCTTGAAAACGCTCAATAAAATTCAAGCTTTTTCAAGGATTTTATCTGGAGTAAACCCCGCCCAGCCCCGCCCCGCCCGGCCCGGCCCAGTACCGTGTGTGCTGCTGTAGGTGACTGAGCTGCCTGAATGTTTTCTGGCAGTAGGAGCAGGTGTAGGGCTTGGCCCCCGTGTGGATGCGGATGTGCTGGGACAGGTAGCTGGAGTTGGCAAACGACTTGGAGCAGTGGGGGCACTTGTGGGGCTTGGCCTCAGTGTGGTTTCTAACTCGGAAAGCCGGAATCGGAGGGGATGAAGGGGAAGGGATGGAGAGAGAGAAACACAGAGAGAGAGAGAGAAACAGCGAGAGATTTTTAAGCTACAGCATGACCAAACTTCCCGACGAACCGATGATCAAATCATGCGTTAAAAGTTTAAAAGGATCTGCGATCAATCCTTCTGATCGCAGATCGCTACGTTTGACAGTGTGCTCTTTGTGCTGCGTCTGAGTTGTGAAAACACAGAACAAACATACAGCAAGCACAGTCACGCTTTCCTTTCTCTCTCTCTCTCTCTCGCTCTCTCTCCATTTGGTGTGTCCTGCAGTGAGTGGGGTGTGACTCTGAACGTAAAGACGGGTGGCAGGCAGAACGTCATTCTGATTCAAACAAACGGACAACAGATGATATGGGAAACCCAGAGCAAAGCAGTGAGTGACATTAAAACATGAATCAGAGAGGTGACGAGCTCAAACAGAAACCATCTGTTCAATGATGGCAGCATGAATGAGTGAAATGTTATTTTATTACTTGTTACCTCATGCATGATTAGTAAGATTAGTTGATTAGGAATTAGTACTTCTAGTTTTGCTATCTTAGTCATGCACTATATCTTGTATTTAGAGCACACAAGAATTAAATATGTAATATTCTTTTTATATGAAAATAAAATAAACCTACTAAATATGGAGAGTAAAGAATATTTTGAGGTAAATTTCACTTTCTGAGCCATAAATATGCGTATTAGTCTGCTTGTTGTTTAGGTTTTTATGTTTATGAATATTCAGAACAATTGGACGTTTGCAGGGCAGCACTTTCTGCAGAAATTATTACATAAAGTTTCAGTTTTATTCATATTAAAGCAGTGGCAACAGCAATCAGTACCAAAGGAAGTTTGGTGAATTTCCAGTTGTCCAGGTCAAATATTTACTTTTGCAGTTGTTTTTCTCATATGAACATCCATTTGAAGTCTCATAACTGAGAGTGAATCTTGGTGAAACATTGGTGATGTCTGAGGGAGTGGTGCAAAGGAAGAGATTTTAAGAGACGACGCAATCAGGTTTAAGATTAAAGTCTTAAATATTCTTGGTATTTTTAAGAGGTCAGGATTAAGGTCAATGGGTTCAGTGTCAGCTTTGATATTTGTTGTTTGCTCTCTAATGCATCTGTGCTAAAGAAAAAAATTATAAAATTACAGGATCAGGTTTGAGCCAAATGAAAAAAACCTTCATTTACTTCTACATTTTAATTAAAAGTTTAGTAAAACGCCCAAAGATCTGATTATTATTTGCTTCAATGCATTAACTCCACTAAATTTTCTTATAACAATATGCACTAGAGACGACCATCAAAGGCAGATGTTTCTGCTGACCATTGGGGTCTTTTGTTGGTCTCTACATGACCTGAGCTGAACAGAAAAAAATCACTGAGCAGCAACAATCTGGTGGAAACGCTGATGAATTTTTCACGCAAGCCATTTCAGCTAATCCGATACATTAGAGCATGTAAGGTAGTCAATGAGTTTATGTTAATTCCATTAAATGCAGAGGAAAAGAAGCATTGCTGTTTTCTCTGGACGATCATGCAAGAAAAGTGACAAAACTCATGGATGAAATGAGAATTCAAACACACTTCCTCCAGTGCAGCATCACAAAATGTCAAATTTTTTGCATTTGATGCATTTACAGGGTGCAGTTGGTGAGGAAATGAAAGGAGCAGACTGAGATTTCTTATTGGGAAACACAGACCTGATCGGGGACAGACCAACGCATGCAAAGCAAGAACATATGACTGCTGCATGACGGCACAGTTCTAACCTCCATAACATGAACTGTTGCATCAATCCAGTCATAATTAGATCTACTATGAGTTTTGAATATGATTTAACTGTGCATAAAGAGCTTAACACTGTCAACACTCCTCCAAACGACCTGTGACTGACTACCCCGTAACTCTGAACAGAGGTTCATACCGAAACTAAAAAAAGCAGAAATAACGAGCACAAACAGTCAGAAGCTGCAGAGCCAGCCGGCCCGGCCCAGTACCGTGTGTGCTGCTGGAGGTGACTGAGCTGCCTGAATGTTTTCTGGCAGTAGGTGCAGGAGTAGGGCTTGGCCCCGCTGTGGATGCGGATGTGCTGGGACAGGTAGCTGGAGTTGGCAAATGACTTGGAGCAGTGGGGGCACTTGTGGGGCTTGGCCTCAGTGTGGGACTTAGCGTGAATCTGCATGTCTGACTTGCTGAAGAATGTCACTGCACACATCCGACATCTGTGGAAAAAAAGGTTAAAAAAAATATAAAATGAGCTGCAAACTGATTAGGCTTCTCCAATATAAAACCCTCAGGACCTGTAGGACTTGGGTCCATCTTTACTGGTATGATCATCCTCATCATTTGACAGATCATATGGGTCAGCAGAGTGATGCTGTGACACATAAAGAGTGAAATATGAAGGTTAAAGGGATATTATCACACATTATTCACATGACAAACTAAACAGCTCACCTGTCCGCCAGCAGCAAGATGGGCTAAAATTAAAGCATCACTTCCTGGAGGGAGAATCCCACCAACTCTGCCCATCATCTGTTTGCTCTTCCTGCCTCGCTTCGATGGCGTCGGCATGACAACGGCTGGAGGAACAGCACCATCCTCCTTCTTATCTGGAAGGAAAGAAACTGGAGGTTTCGTTCACTCTATATTTGCATGTAAATCGTCTAAAGGTTTAATTACAAAATAAAAGAAAAAATATGAGTTAAACAATAAAAAACCAGAAAGGAAATCACTGCTAAACGACTGATTAGGTGGAGAACTGCTGGGTTTACCTGTGTTTGAGGGGTGCACTGCAGACACTATCATGGTGGTGGCAGTGGGGGGTCCAGTTACAAACGACTGTGTGGAGGCAGTTGGAACCAGTGTGCCTTGTGGGGTGGTGATCACTAACCCCGCTGAGAGGAGAAACAAACTGTGAAACCGGCAGTCTGACATGTTTCACCACAGCTGAACATTTCTCACATGTGGAGAAGAGACAGAAAATACATTTTTCTACACTGCAGGTGTCCAAAGCTGAGACAGGCGGTTCGCTCTACGGAAAACAATACATGATACTAGATTATTGAAATGACAAGATGATTAAAAATAAAACAAATACTCTTTTTCCTTCACACAAATCTGTTCCAGATCTCAGATTAAATTGTGAAGGAATTCTCAGACAGTGACGATCCTTCTGATTGAGTAAATATTTAATTTACATCAGTGCATGGCATTTAGTGCAGGACGAAAAGGATGATTGTTGAGTCAAACCCTAAAATACTGATTACTGGTACCCTTCTTTGAATGTTTCAAAACATTGCAAACAATAAGCTGTAAAAAATGGCCTTGGCTATGAACATAAATGTGACTCTAAGCTGCTGTTTCTCTGGAATATTCTCCTAAAACTGTTTTAGTTCATGTTGTCCTTTCTTAGATCGGGCTTAAACAATATATTAAAAATATATAGTCACAGCAATATAAATATGCTGTGACTGTTTACTAGTAACAGAAATAACTGTTTGGATATGAATGCATTTTGAATAGGAACTTTTCCAAATAAGGAGACAGCAGGTCAGCATTCGCTCCATGTGCTGCAGGTGCATCGTGAACTTTCTCATTCTAGCATTTATTTCTTTAAGTGCGAGCTAAGAGACAGTAACACTCGTGTTTCTGAGCGGTTTCATCTGACGCTATTAATGTTGGAATTTGTGGTTGTGGCCTCAGTGCAGGTCTAGGATAAAAACTCGCCACTTTATTTTCCTTCAAGTCTTCCTGGAAGAGGTTTCAAAAATCTTAAAACCTATAAAAACTTAAATCAATAAAAGATAAAAAAAATAAATAAATAAATAAAAAAAAACTTGCTCTTACTCATGTCCATCATGACCCATTCTTAATTATTATTCACGGTTTCACCATTATTTCACTGTACAATGACCCTACCAATGTTATAATCCAGAATTAATCATGATTATACACAAAATTACTGTAAATTTGAGTTTCCAAGAGGCAAACTGCCTGTTCAAATTAATTAAATTTCTAATGATCAATTTGCTGCCTATAATATTTAACTTATCATCCCACGTATATATTCAGTCTATTGAACTGAATGTAGCCACATCCGGCCTCGAGATACTAAAGGTCACAAAAAGTGTTGGGCTCATTGCATCTTTACATAATAATAATAATTATGGATGGGCATTTATCTTATTGTTTAACATTTACTGTGATAAATGTCTTACATGATAAGAAATCTGATTTATTGTTGTTACAATAAATTACAATTAATGATATTTAAAACCTCTCAAAAGTATCTGTATTATAATTTTCAGTTTTACAGTTGTCCGCTGTTTTTAATGAAAATATCTATAAATATGAAAATGTGTGTACAGTTTAGTGATAAAAATGCAGTCACACACATACATTTACCTAAAAAAAGGTATTTATAAATAGTCATTGTCATCCCTTTTATAATGGCAATAGTACCACAAAACATTGTGATAAAACTTTAAGGTCATGTCACCCAATCTTAATAATGATACAGCATAATATCCCTCATTTTCTAATCTCGTTCTGCCATTTAAGATCACAATAAATTTTCATTATCATTATTTTAATTCATTATTTTTCTCACCTGCAGTCATGATCCCAGTGGAGGGAACAGGAACAACCGTGACGTTCTGGGAGGTGTGCGACTGGTGTAGATGTCCCCCTACTCCACTCAAGGTTGCGTTCCCGCTGTTTCCCCCTCCTCCGCCGGATGTATTCCCACCTCCTTCCTGTTTGGGGACCACCCGCACCCCCGCCCCTGGATCCACCGAACCCGGGATGGCGAGCACAGCTGTGGGGTAGTGAGGGGACGAGGTGGAAGACGCAGAAGAGTGAGGGAAGGGAGGCGCGTTGGCCTTGTCTGGACCCAGCTGCTCCTTTGCCTTGTTGAGGAACATGGCGTTCTCAATCTAGATAGCGGTGTAAAGTGTAAAGGGTGGAGAAATAAAGGATGGGATGTTGAAGGTAAAATAGTGCATGAGGGAGACAGAGTGGGAGAATAGTGAAGGAAGAAGAATTAAGAAGGATGTACAAGGACAAAAAATTGGGGTAAAAAAATTTTGAAAAAGGCAGAAAATGATAGTAAAATAAGGATGAGAAGAATGGTTGAGTAGAAAAAAAAGAATGGATGAGGAGAACAAGAAGGGAGTGAAATGAATGAGTGATTGGTGGGATTAGTGAAGAGAAAGAAGAGAACAAAAGGATGGGAGAAAAGAGAATACGAAGGCATGGTGAGATGCAAAAAGTAAAAGAAAAACAGAAACAGAGAAAACAGAGATAAAAGAGGAGAGGGACAGGAGTGATCATGTGATCAAGTGAATGCATCACCAGACATTACAAAAAAAAAAAACTTCACTGTGCGCTTAAATTCATCAACAGAATCCTTAAAGCAGCTCTGTAAACAGTCAAAGTGATAATCCCATTAAAGCCATGTTCATTTCAAGACATTTCCAACAATAAGGTTGTCTCTACCTGTCCTTGTACAGTGGGGACGGGAGACCAAAAGTATGATGAGTTGAAATGGGAATCGTCCATTATTTCTGTAATTAAAAAGCAACACACTTAGAAAACACCTGCCCTTCCCCTCTTCACTGATGTCTTTTCTTTCTGTTACATAAACGAGACCATGCATGGCTGTATTTTGTCATCTCTGCTTGTTTCCTTTCAATACATCCTCTTCTCTAAAGCCTGACACACTCAACACTTCAGAGTTGCAGAAACTCTGGTATTTAAGGTGTCTTGAAGACAGAAAATGAAAGCGATCCATGTCTTTTTTTTTTTTTAATCAAACTGTAATGTTTTAAACTGAGGATGTGAAAGGAATCAGGCAGAGATGTTCATCCCAGGCAGGGATGGAGACAGAAAAGCAAGCATGAAGATTAGCCTGTTGTCAAGTTTACCAGCACAGCCCATGCACTTTCATCTCTTTCACCAAATGTGTTGCTGTGATCATAAATACAAGCTTGAACAAGTTGTGATGGAAATTAAATTTGCATGTTTATAAAAGCGCACTTTTTTTATCATTGGTAAAAACAATGTTATCTCATCCTTTAAATTTTTTTGCAACATGTCACGTCATTGCCCAGAGTCGCTATGCATTTGCATGTTATTTTGCACATAATTGCTGCAGAGAAGTTAGTTTTAGAATTGAGATGCCATGCATAATAATTTATTGCCTCCATTCGCACCTCACAAAAAGGCATGCAAGCAGTTACATGTTAGTAAAGCTTAACTTGTTGATTATAAAAGAAACAACTCTGAAGTAGACTTCGCAAGCCCATGAAAAATACACCCCACCAAAACAAACCCTGGCACCTTTCATGCAGCACAGCTCAGGGTATGTTTGTTTTTCATGTGACTCCTCCAATCTCTGCTGCAGCCAATGAATAATAAGGGGGGAAAAAAATCCACAAAGTCAAATTAATTCATCCCACACATGCTCTATTCAACCCACACCTCCGCTTTAAAAACAGATGGGCCGTCGCATCGGTGCATTAAAGTCAATGTTTCAGTGCTCTGAGAGCCATTTTTAACGGCAGGGCACAGGCTGGCTCCAAAACTGTGGTGCAGCTAGCGGCGGCTAACGTTAGCAGTGACTGAGGAAAGCTTGCAGACATAAAATCGGTTATAAACCGTGATAAAATCGGATGGCATGTAGGGAGGCTCGGTGTGTTTTTGCTGCAAGCTAAGCGGGCTGCCGTCCGCAGCTGAGACTGTTGTCTGAGCGCCACACAAACATGGCTAACGCTAACTTGCCTCCATTAATTTTCTCCTTTTGTTCGTTGGCTTGTTCAGTCAAGCTAAAACTGGAGGCCTGCGTGTGTTCAAACGCTTAACCTGCGAACACAAACATCCTCGGTCCCTACGCCTCCATTCCTCACTCCCTGCTCATCTCGCTCAGAGAAAATAAAAAAAGAAAAAAAAAGTGTCGAATAAAAAAAAAAAAAAAAAAAAAAAAAAAAAACAAGACAGAAAAAAAACGTCGACGCCGTAGCCTCTGTTGGAGACGCAGCTTCATGCAGACTTCCGGCGACGGGGACGACGGTGCTCTCAGACACACTGAAAATAACAATGCATTTACAACCGAATTACAACCCCAGAGTTAATTACCGGTGAACTGGACTCCCTTTCAACCCCCCCGAAGCTTCCTCGGGACGGGACAGTTGAGAAACTTTGTCCAAATCCACCCCTCAAAGCTCTCAGATATGCCTTTTTTTTCCTTCGTTTTTTTCTCTTTTTTTCCCTCCAGTTCTTTTCTCGCTCGCAAAGCCCCACAATTCAACGGGGTCGTTTCCGGTCACCCCTTTCAAAATAAAAGCCACAACCACACTCTACATACAATTTATGTATTCCATCTAAATGGTCCTCGCCCCATATGTTCATGGTTTAATGTTCCTTATGTGAAATTATTCGTGTTTATTAACAAATATTTTGAACAAGTGACTTGTTGAAAACAAAAAAGTTTTGAACAAGGTCACTTGTTCAAAACAGTTTTGACAGTTTCAAGACAAGACTGTCACTTCCGGTATTAAACTGATTCTAGCTTGTTATTTTGACAAAACTGATAAATGTTTAGACAGTGTTTCCGGTCTGTCTTTATTCCGTTTTTCTGCAGGACTTTGTGTAATATGATAATATAAAACCCGAGTAATTTTGTAATATATGACCTGATTAATATTGTAATATATAACCTTATATATCGTTTAGCGTTAAAGGGTTCAGTGTTATTAAAATATTGCACCACTCCTTATTTCTTTCTTGATGAATAATTAATGCTGTCTGTCTATCTATCTATCTATCTATCTCCATCCATGCAAAGCTGACACTGTCATCGTTATTTAGCTTTCTAAATACTGATATATTATGCATCAGATAGCATATTAATTCTGATCTGATTTTTTTGTTCTCAGTGACGTCAGTATCAGAACATTTGTGTTTTTTTATGGTACAAGCTTAAATTAAATTATAAACCATAAAATCATTAATGATAAATAATAATATTTGAGTACAGAGTTATGGAATTGAGCTGAACAAATGGAAATATCAAAAAGTTAATGAAAATAAAACCTTCAAAATAAAACAAAAGCATTAATTGCTTTAAGAAACTGCAGAGACTTGACTGATTCCCTTTGGAAATTTATTAAGCATACTGGATACAGAACAGTATATTTTATTAAAACACAAACAATGCACCAACAGTGATAATATTCACCAAGGTGTTAATATCAACACTGTCAGAGCTTCATGTACAAGAGAACTTTAATAAACTCAATATAGATTTAATACATTTATAATCATAGAGCTTATCTTTGTTAAGGTTAGTAAAGTAATCTACAGTTAACCCGTGAAACAGACAATGCTACATGGACACTGTTTTATCAAATATATTCTGCATAAATTACATATAATCCACATGTAGTGTCTCTTCTATATGACTCACTTGTGAACAAAGTAGATGAACATTTCCATGGTGACAGTCGCCTGCTCTAAGAATACAGTACAATTCAAGTGTAATAGGTGGTGATGCATGCACAAAAACAGCAGTGGTTGTCTTCAGATACATAAATTATACCACTTAAAAGCCATTTCAGTACATATGGCTGCGGTGTAACCAGCAGTGCAGAGTTTATACACAACTAAAGAAGCAGCAGGGTCAGAGGGGAAAGAGAAGAGGCAGCAACTCTTGGAATGCATTTTACCTACAGCTCTATAAATGATACATAAATGACACAAATACAAATAATTACTGTACAATAAGTAGTGCTAGAAGCAACTTCACAGGTTAAGCTCACCTGTGAAGCAGTGAAATCATAAACCAACAAAGTGTTTCATGCAACCGGTCCAACACTTGAGGTAGAGGCTGACAGAGAGACACGTTTATGATTTAAGGCATGTTGGGATATTTTTTTGTGATTAAAGTGATTTAAAATAAGTGTTTTCAAGATATAGATGCATTAAAACAATAAGATTTAATACCCCCTTTGGGATTTTTGAATTTGAAGGCATTTTTAAAAATATGCATGCAACCATCTTGAGAAAACTATTAAACATAGCGTACGTTACGGAATCATTAAAGGAACCAATCAATTTTCATCATGTTCATCACATCTGGACCAGATTTTTCAGTTTTTTTCCTCTTGTTGTTCAGAGTCTGGGATTCAGATCTGTGCTAATTTAAAATACAGTTAATTTTACAATGTTATATTTTTCTCCAGGATCCATGTTTGAAAGCTGTTTTAGAAGTTTACCTAAAAATCCCAATAAGAACCCATTAGGCTTAGATTTAGCATTTTTAGGCTAACTTTGTCAAACCCGAGACTTGCTGAAAGCTAAAGATTGTCAAGGAAGAAAAATCAACCCATTTGATCGATACACGTTTTCAGTGCAATTACCGGTTCTCTTTAAGCTCCTCTCTCCTACAAATCATGCTTAAAAATTAAAGAAATTAAGTGCAGAAAACACAAAAAACTAATTTTACATATAAATAGCTTATGCTGTTTAGAAAACTAAAATGTGTAAAAAAAAATCATTGTCAGACTGTCAGAAACAGGTTGTGAAAATATTAATGTAATAATGTTTCCTGTTAGTATTAGACGGTCATGCTAAGATGCACTTAAGGTTTGGCAGCAAGGCAGCGGACACTGGCAGTGTCAGAGATGTTGGAGGTAAACACAGAGGGAGGCATGGCCTGAAAACACGTACAGCAGGCAGAAGATGTACAAACATCATTAGCTACACATTGAATATGTTCTAATCTATCAGGGAGGACATTTCTAAAATTAAGAAGATGCATTAAATCTATTACTATTACAGCAAGTAGTGACACTGAAGACAATAAAGCCTGCATATTTGGATCGGAAATACATATATAGTGAGAAATATAGTAACACCATTCATGTGAAATTAAAACGGTAAAACTATTCTGCGCAAAAGTTTGAGTCACCTTTCATTTTTGTGGGTTTTATTTCCAGGCAAACCGACTCTAACATTCATTTTCAGTCCAATATTTAAACATTTTCAGATGAAAGTTTTTCCTTTTCCAGATCACTTAATTCTGAACAATAAATCATCCTGGGATTAAAGCAGATGGGATGAACTAGCAAATAATTAAGTTTTAATCATTTTGAACATTGCACCATTTTGCAAAACCTTAAACTTATGAAAAAATTTTTTAAAAACACAAAATAAAGCCAATTATGCTGCTAGAAACAGCCACAAAAAAAACGTCTGGCACCTTGGAAGAAAGATATGAAGAAGTGAAAAGTACTTTAAGACTTTTGCTGTAACTGTGATACCAGGAATTTAAATATTTAACTCAGATAATGAACAACATCAACAAACAACCGGAGCAAAACAGCGACACAGAAGGTCAGAGGTGAGGAAGCAGACATTACGATGGAGGGAATCAAGACAGACGGAGAACAGATCTACCAAGAAGCTCATTGGTCTGATTCCCTTCAGCCTGTTCGAGAAGACACCTGGAAGAAAATAACAGGTTAAAAGCCTGTGAGACCTCCTGGGAGCTACAGTAACACAGAAGAAGAAGAAACTTCCAGGTGAGAGAGTTACCTGGGAGATGTTGACTCCGGTCAGCTTCTCCACGGCTTCGGGGAGGCGGGTCATGATTTCCAGAACCTCCCCTGACAGCTTGGCTGCACCCACATCTCCTCCTCCACTGGACACCATGGTCACTTTGTTGGCTTCACACAGAGGCCTGCTGATCTCTTCTGCCATCTGATGGAAAATAGATGTCACAACATCTTAAAATAAAACGTCATTAAGCCGTTTCTAAACTTGTCAAACTTCTAACACGCAAAACAAAAATGGGAAGAAATGATTGACCCTGAATATCAGTTTTTAAGTAGTTTATTATCTCTCTGAATATGCTTTTCCATCATTATTTTCTTATTTAAATTATAAAAAGAGCATCTTATAAATACCACATTAATTCACGTGTGGCCTGAACTACAATTAATCAAGAAATCATCGGCTCAAAAAAAAAAAAAAAAAACACAAAGAGAAAATATCTGCATATTAACACACTGGTCATTTCTGATATGGTTAGATAAAAAAATAACAGAAGGAGTGTAAACATGTCTCTCACCAGAGGCAGTTTCTCCAGCAGCATGTCCACCATGGCGCCATCCTTATACTCCCTGAAGGCTTCGGCCTTCTTCGCCATCTGCTCTGCCTCAGCGCGACCTTTCGCCTCGACCGCAAACGCCTCAGCCTCACCTTTAACCTGGACAGGTCAACATGACAGGATTACTACTTCAGAAGTTAGCAGAAATCACCATTAACACAGATCAGGAAGTCAGTCAAGCAATTTATTTGTAGAAATCATATTTATTGCTGTACTTCTCCTAATGCAGAGCAACTCATCTTAATCCATTGGTGAAAGCTGAAAGACACTTTGCAGATTTCAGAAATATCCAAACAAAGGCTCTAAAACTGGGATCTGGTTTTTCAGGTGGAGCCTCAGGTTTATAAGATTACTTGGAAAAAACAGGAAAAGGCCGTGGATATTTATCTGCACCGTTCCTGTCCAGTGATCGATTACTTACTCTAATAGATTCAGCTTCAGCCTCTGCCTCCATGATCATCTTCATTCTGCAGAGACAATGAAGAAACTGTCAGAGAGGCCAGTTCAGACATTTACCATATGGTTTATCATTTACTGTGATAAATTTTATATAATGAGAAGAATTCAGATTTATGGTGATAATTAGTAATTAAGAGTGTCAGAGTAAAACTCCATCCTACCGCTGCGCCTCGGCCAGTTTCTCCAGGCGGTACCGCTCGGCCTCGGCAGGTTTCATCACCTTGGCCTCCAGCTCCTTCTCCCTGCGGGTGATCTCCTGCTCCTGCAGCATGATCTGCTGCGTGCGCTCCACCACCTGGACCTGCATCTTCTCCTCCTCAATGCGCTGCTTCGTCTTCGCAACCTGGGAACCAGAAAAACAGCATCAGTCCGTTCGTACGCAGTAAACGGTGCCACCAGTTACAATGCAACACCTACAGTACCTGCAGCTGAAAAGCCATCTCTGACTCCGCCTTCTTGGTGTTCACTTCGATGTCGTAGGCCGCCTTCTTCAGCTCGTAGTCTCGTTGGGCCTTCGCCATGTCGATCTCGTTCCTGTACTGAGCCGAGATTTTCTCTTGCATAGCGTGGGCTTCCTGCAGTGAGTCAAGGACAGGCACAGAAATGAGCGCTGAAGTGATTAATCGGATTAATCACGATGAATCAATTACTGAGATGATTACCAGCAAGTTTATAAATTAATTAATTGTTAACTGGAGTATAAAGGCTCATAAAAAAGGCCATTTGCTGAAGGAACACCCTACTCAGAGTAGCAATAAACCCAAGACTGTACAAAAAATATATAAATACATTTTGCATAAAAGGTAGAAAACTTTGCCAGTAAATATGTTCTACCAAAAAACCTTCAAGTTTGCATCACCTGGATGAAATTCTATTTTAAAAATTCTCCTACTTAGCACCTTTCACTATCGAGTTATTAATTGGTTAATCCAAAGAATAATCACCAGATCAGTTCTGTTTTGATGTTAAGTGAAGCAGAAAGAGCTGAGCTTTTCCCATGTTTATGTTAAAAAGTATTTTACCTGCAGATGCATTCTTTGCTGCAAATTATCAAGTGTTCACTAAAGGAACACTGATATTGCACCAGATGCAATAAAATGTATATTTTCTTATTTAACAAAGGAAATGAAGCAGATGGCCGGGTTTTTACATCTGACCCTGATCACTGCGTCTCTCTTGTTCAGAGCCTCTCCGATGCGAGCGTCCTTCTGGACCTGGGCAGTCCGAGCTTTTCCCAGCGAGTGCAGATAATCCTGAGGACCAACAGCAGCAGAGAAAACACTGATTACGTCTGGACTTCCTCTGATTCATCCTTTTCTGTATGGAGCTGAATTAGAAACCTGATCATCGTGGACATCCTTCAGAGTGTAGCTGACCACGCTGATCCCCATGTTGACCAGGTCGGAGGAGGCCACCTTAAAAACCTGCTCTGAGAACTTCTTCCTGTCCTTGTAGATCTCCTGAAAGCAACAGATGTTACCTGAGATCACAGAAGTAACCTTTACAGTATCTCTTAAGTCGGGGTGTGGGTTTCCGTACCTCTACAGTCAGGTGGGCGATGATGGCTCGCTGGTGTCCCTCCAGCGTCTCCAGGGCGATGTGAGCGATTTCAGCCTCAGACTTTCCCATGAACATCTGACAGGCTGCAGCCAGCATCTGCTTGTTCTGGCCCTGGATCTTCATCTGCAGGAAACAGAAGCATATTTATCACTGCAGGAGGAGAATTTCTATATATAAACTATAAGTGAGATTCATCAACTTAAAGACACAGATTGCAGTTATACTACTATCTCATATTTTATTAACCAAGTGTCACTATGAAGGACATCTACAGTAATTCCATGTCAGACTGATTGACTCACTGATTACTTGTTGTAGACATCACATTACTTCCAATTTACAATCTCATTTTTAAAGTCTTTTCAGGCACAAGTGGCCTTAGAAAAAGTTGTTGGCTCGAACATTCAGATGACAACAATCCATACAAAGACACCATTATCACTGTTATAAATAAACAACATTAAATATATATTAAAATATTTTGACAAAAGTGTCATAATACAAACTCTTCTACTAGATATAAATACATTAAACTATTTACCAGACTAACATAACATGATGCAGTTTGAATCAAGCAGTCTGACCTGAGCGATGCCAGTAACAGAGATGGGAACCCCATGGCGGGTGTAAACCTTATCGCTCTTCACATTCAGAGTCAGCGTGTTCAGAGAAATCCTGCAGAGCAGACAGAGAGGTAGAGGAGAACCCTGATGGACTGGAAGTGGTTCTAATGGAGCCCATTAATAGGGTTCATTTACGATTTGTTTCTGTCAGAGATGCTACAAACACGGAGCAGCAGGAAGTGAAGTTAATCCTGAAAATTTAAATTGATCTTTATGGTTACACTGACTCAGATTAATGGACAGGAGTCAAATGGTAGATGCAGGTGGTGACTGTTTACATCCCAGCATAAAAAGCAAACAATAACAGTTAAAATAGAGAATATTCTAATGGTATAAGTAAAAATAAACCATGAACTAAATAAAGTAAAACTTATAATAATAAAGAATTTGTCTTTTTGATTTTGTTTATTATGCTTACCAAAAATAAATGTTTTTTTTTTAATTTCTTTCTTTTTTTTTTTTTTTTTTACAAAAATTAAAGCTGCAGTAATAATGCTTAGTTGTTTCTTTACCTCTGTATCTGCTGAATGCATGGAAAGACAAACACTCGGCCTCCAGCGATCATCACCGGAGGAGAACGACAGAAACCTGAGAGGAAACGACCAGAGAGGAATAATTACAGATCAGACATGTAATTCAACTACAGGTCTATTTCTTCCACACATTTTATCACCTATCAGGTTCTATGATACTTACACTTTAACAGAGAAATGGCTTCACAAAGCTTTTTATTCAGTTACACCAAATAAACAGTAATATTTTCCCTGACAATAACAATGAATTTCTCGTAGATGTAGTGCATATCCATGCAGAAGCAGATGGGCTTGTTACCTGACACCACCATGGCTTCATTAGGACCACAGGTGTAGAACATGTTTGTTGATCCTTTTTCTGACTGGAAACAAATGTAATAAAACAAATTGAATCAAAAATCATCAAACTGAACATGGCTTTCTTTAAATGTGTCAAAGGAAAGCTAATATTATAACGTCTGATGAAAATGTGGTTTTGCTTGTATATTTATGCAATAAAGGCTTCAGAAATGATTTCTCGATCAGCCATCTGAGCAGCATCCTGCAGGGAGGAGCTGAGGAGGGAGGCAGAACAGACCAACGGGGGCAAATCTAATTTACGCAAATGTTGCGCAGCAAAAGCAGAAAGAAGCGCAAAACAACAAAAAGATACTCCTCACATTACAGCCGCAGACTAAAAAAGAGTAAAACTGTTACCATTTTGATCCATTTCTAAACGCAACATGCAGGAAACGCGCTGTTTATTTCTGTCTATTTTTCTCCATTTGTATGTTTATAACTAATAAATGATTCAAGAGCAAAGACCTACCGCTTGGTGAAAACCGCTGTTATTCAGGTGCAGAAGAGTTAAACCGGCCAGTAAACGTTACTTTGATCTGGTAAGAGTCGATGTATTTTAATCGCTGTAAATGTTTACTCCAGTTAAAGCCGATGATGATGGAGCGAGTCAGGATGACTACAGCTCAGCGTCTTTAGCAAAACCATCCGACTGCGCGCTTCCGCCATCTAGTGGCCTGGTGGGGAACTAACTGCCACAGACAGGACGGAGTTTTCTTAAACAGTTTTACATCACATAAATTGATTTGTTTCTTTTACTAATATTTAAGGTGTGCTTTTCTTTTTCAGCAAATAATTTCACAATTGTGCTGTAGGAATGGATATAAACTATAATAATTGTTTTTCTAGTATATGTTATTTTTTCAGAGAAAGATTAACATTCAGTCAGCCTCCTGCTTCAACAGGAGACTGTTTCTTTTTAACATAACTGCACACTTTTCCCCCTTCAGGAGTTTCTCATTATTATTTTTGAAATGAAACTCTTTTTAAAGTAAAGAGAATTTCATGTTCTCTGAGATTTCAGGAAAATTGAACAAACAACAAAAACACTTTCTTTGCACTGCATTGGATGCTTTCTTTTTATTTATTTATTTATTTTAAGTGCCTTAACATTTCTATCCATGCATTGCGTAGGATGCTGTAGAATTGTACGACATGTGTAGCTCCCCTGTCCAGAACAAATTCTCCCATGAATGTCAGAAAGAGAAACTTCTACTTTTAAGAAAAATTGAAGCATGATTTTTGTTCATGTAGAAGCCTAAAATTATCTGGAAATAAATTCACAAATGGTACTCAAAGTAAACAATATCTGCCTTTTCATTGTAATTTATTTAGTGGTTTTAAATCATTCGTTTTGTTACAGTCTACAAATGTTTAGTTTGTTTGCGATAATGTCTTAAAAGTGTATAATTTAAAATGATTTATTGTTAGTACAGACAATTTTCTATTCTATTCAATATTATCTGCTCCTGTATCATTTACCAGCAGATGAGACACTGGGAGCTGCTGTTAGGTGGGGTTTTCACTCTGATTATACAGTAATGTGGACACTTGATGCACTATTCAGATCCAGTGATGATGATGAGGGACACCAGTAGCAAGGCAAACTTAATTACGTTGAACATTTCAGCAACAAGGCAATTCAAAGTGCTTTTTATGATGAAAACATAAAACATCAAGCAAAGATCTACATTGCATTTTTATAAATAAGGAAAGTAATGAAAAGTTGGACTGGAGACTCATATTAATGTTGATATTTTAGTTTATATTCAGTTAACTCTAAACAAACTTTGACCCAGAAACATAAGTTGTTTTTTATGCCTGAACAAAGATGTTGCCATTAACAATCCTTGGGGCTTTTTTTAATCCTGAAAAATACATGGAAGTAATGTGGTCTTGTTTATAATTTTATAATTTTCTAGTAATGTTGCTACTCTAACTTTCCTCTATTGTTCACTAATGTTATTTCTACTATTTATTTTGGGAAAATGTCTAGGCTAACATTGTTGCTTTTTCTTTATTACTTAATGCTGTCGTTCATCACTTATTAAGACAGGACAACCAGACTTACTTCTTACGCCATTCATCTCACACATTCTCTAAGCCTGATATTCCTGTTCTTCCTGCTCTTAAACACGCCTTGAAGCTGATAAGAACCAACATCTATAACTTGTTTTCTTTTTCAGGAAATGAAATTCACACAGTCACTGTGACGGAGAGAAAAATGGAGCAGAATCAGCTGGACCTAGAAACTTTCTCCTGTCCGATCTGTCTAGATCTACTGAAGGATCCGGTGACTACTACCTGTGGACACAGTTACTGTATGAGTTGTATTAAAACCCACTGGGATGAAGAAGATCAGAAACAAATTCACAGCTGCCCTCAGTGCAGGGAGACATTCATACCAAGGCCTGTGCTAAAGAAGAACACCATACTAGCAGCTTTAGTGGAGCAGTTGAAGAAGACGGGACTCCCAGCTGCGCCTGCTGACCACTGCTATGCTGGACCTGAAGATGTGGCCTGTAATGTCTGCACTGGAAGAAAACTGAAAGCCATCAAGTCCTGTTTTTTCTGTGTGGCCTCTTACTGTGAGAAACACCTTCAGCCTCATTATGATTCAGATCCTTTAAAGAAACACAAGCTGGTGGAGCCATTCAAGAACCTCCAGGAGAACATCTGCTCTCATCATAACAATGTGATGAAGATTTTCTGTCGTACAGATCAGACGTGTATCTGTAGTCTCTGTTTAATGGAGGAACATAAAGGTCATGACACCGTGTCAGCTGAAGCAGAAAGGACTGAGAAGGAGAAGAAACTCCAGGAGAGACGAGGAAACATCCAGCAGAGAATCCAGGACCAGGAGAAAGATGTGAAGCTTCTTCAACAGGAGGTGGAGGCCATCAGTCGCTCTGCTGATAAGGCAGTGGAGGACAGTGAAGAGATCTTCACTGAGCTGATCCGTCTCCTCCAGAAAAGAAGCTCTGATGTGAAGCAGCAGATCAGATCCCAGCAGGAAACTGAAGTGAGTCGAGTCAAAGAGCTTCAGGAGAAGCTGCAGCAGGAGATCACTGAGCTGAAGAGGAAAGACGCTGAACTGGAGCAGCTCTCACACACAGAGGATCACAACCAGTTTCTCCTCAACTACCCCTCACTGCCAGCACTCAGTGAGTCCACACACTCATCCAGCATCAAGATCCGTCCTCTGGGATACTTTGAAGACGCAACAGCAGCTGTGTCAGAGTTCAAAGGTAAACTACAGCAAGTCCTGAGAGACACGTGGACAGACATCTTACATAGCCTGAACAATGTGAATGATTTACTGTCAGAACCAGAACCAAAGAGCAGAGAAGGATTCTTAATATATACATGTGAAATCACTCTGGATCCAAACACAGTATACAAAAAGCTGGTACTATCAAAGGGGAACAGGAAGGTGATGGTAGTAGGTAATCAGTCCTATTCCAGTCACCCAGACAGATTCACTAATCAGCCTCAGGTTCTGAGTAAAGAGAGTCTGACTGGACGCTGTTACTGGGAGGTGGAGTGGAGAGGAGTAGTTCATCTAGCAGTCGCATACAGAAACACCAGCAGAACGGGAAATGAGTGTGAATTTGGAAATAATGACAAATCTTGGGCTTTAGATGTTTTCAATTCTAAATTTGGTCACGACAGCAATTGGACCTCCATCTCACATTCTGGTTCTCTCAGAATAGGAGTGTACCTGGATCACACAGCAGGTATTCTGTCCTTCTACAATATCTTCTCTGGAAAAGAAGGAGATGCTGCAACCATGACTCTCGTCCACAGAGTGCAGACCACATTCACCCAGCCACTGTATGTTGGAGTTTATGTTGAGGGGTTTTTGGCTGGTTATGAAGCCTCTGTAGAGTTCTGTAAAACCAGATAGATTTTCTCTCCGACTGTTAAATCATGGTTCTTTGTTCTGATGTCTCTGCTGTTCTGTATTCTCTATTTCTCTGGTTTACATTTAGTTCTCTGTGTTCCAGGGCCCATAAAAGATATCACTGCTGATGTTTCCTTTCATTCTCATATGACAGATCTATCGCTCAACATCAAAATATAAACTTCTCTGGGATCTAATAGTTTTGCTTTACTACTTGTATTGATGTATCTGGATGATCTGGTTTCTCTTCCATTGATGTGTGTGGTACTTACTGTTGTTGAAATAAGAATAAAGTGAATTTAACTTGCTTTTGTTTTGTTTTTATTGTGATCCAAAGAAGAAACTGAAACTAACATCAATTTAGAACTGATGCTGTTTTCTTCCCAATAATTTAGATTTTGATCAGAAAAATTACTATTTACAGTCGTAAAAAAAACTTGATAAAAAAATTTGGAACACGTTTTTTCATTATTGCAATAAATTTCGAGTTGTGCCTTCTAAAGCATCTCCTTCAGAGTGCATGATGCTGGAGAAGATCAGACACACATCTGATATATACAGGGACAACATAAGCAGCAATCTAGCCTAAGTTAAAATTTATCACATTTACTTTTAACATCAATTTCCCGGATTGTTCAAACATATTTACCGACTCATGTTCTCTTTTATTAAAATCATATAAGTTTCTTTTAGAGCAATGAAAATTCAACATGACACATGGTCGGTTTACTCAGCTAGTCAGAGTGTGGTGCTAAAAATGCTAAGGTCATGGGTTCAATCCCCATCCTGGCCAAAGAAAGTCAAAATGCAAGACTATGAATATTGATTTTGAATAAGAACTAGTCCTTAAACGGAACTTCGACCTTGATAATAAAATGGTTTAAGGTTTATTAATGCCATGAATTTAGTAAAATGCTCTTCAGGTGTAGTTTTCAGTAGATTGTATTTTAATTTCTGGGGCAGCAGACCCCACTAGGACTGTGTCACTCCACAGCTGAATGTGTCTCATTAATGTTAGCAGATGTTGGGAGTTATGATGTAGTCTGATTCTGTTTCATATACATACAGCTCTGGAAAACATGCTCAGTCCTCTGATTTTACTCTTTATAGGTACATGTTTAAGTAAAATGAAGATTGTTGAACTACTGACAACATGTCTCTGAAATTCCAAGGAAAAACTCAGTATTTACTTCCAGCAAATGAGAAAAGGTCAATATATTAAAAAAAGATGCAGAAAAAAATATTTTTCATAAATCTGCTGTTACAATTTCTCGAGTAAATTATAAGACACAAATCTGATTATTAGTCTCTATAAAATTTGAAATCACTCCCCCAAAAACACATTAAATTTGTTACATTTAGAAGGATCTCACTTTAAGGGAAAAATATTCATCATATCTTTATTCCAGTTTAAAATGTCCATATGGGGAGAAAATGGTCTGAATAATTGATAGGATAATCCACAGGTTACATAGTTAAAAAAAGTGGATGGACACGTCAAGATTGGTATTTATTTTAAAATTTTCTTTTGGCAATAAGAGTTTTGAGTTATGTTAGTAAATTTAATTAAGAGTCTCTTGAAACTTGATTATTGCTGTTTAAATGAAAGCATTAGTACATATTAATTGTTTCAGCTTAGTGATTAAAAATCAGTTAATACATTTATAATGAGTGCCCTTCAGATGTTTGAAAATAGTATCTGTATAAAATCAGTGATATTGTTTACATTTCAAAAATGAAGAGAATTAAATTGACTCTTTTCCTTTCGGGAGAAAAAAATCTTTCTTCTCCGATATTTCCATCCGGATTATACGCCGGCGGGATTTGACAAAACTATAGTCATGATAAATATATATCTTTAAAATATAAATATCTTTATATTAAGTCAATGGACAAAATTGCTTCATTCTCCAAGCCCTTGCCGAAATGATGCGGAAACCCCTTATAAAAGCATTTCCACCAATCATCACTAAGACACGCAGCAACATCAGCCAATCAAAAAAGAGGATTTAGTGTTACTCCCGCCCCCCGGATAGGGCCCGCCTGCTGGAATCGGATCTCCCAACACTCTCCTCTCTCCGCCGGTCCGGTTCTGTTAGTAGGTCGACCTCAGCCCAGCATTTATTTAAATAGTTCTCCTTCATCACTCCCTAACATAAACCATGAGGGAAATTGTTCACATTCAGGCTGGCCAGTGCGGGAATCAGATTGGTGCCAAGGTAGGAAAAAGTTAAAAAGAAGTCGTTTTTTTTTCCTTTGATATTCTGAACTTGAAATGTTTCAGAAAGAACTTTTTTTTTTTTTTTTTTTTTTGTCTAAACGGTTTCTGAACTTAATACTGAATTGGAAAGAATGAAAAAAATACACGTATATTTGTGTTATTTAGATTTTAATAGAGTCTCTGAGCTTTTGTTGGAAAATTGTTACTTTAATTTGAAAGTTTTCTGTCGAGTATAAATAAATAAAGTATTTAGTGTTTAATTAGGCAATGTGACTTATTTCCAATTAAAAAAAGGACATTGAAACACTGAGGAATAACTGGAGTAATTAGTTGTGTTAATATACAGTGAAGTCCATTAAGGATTAATTTCTCACCATATCTCAATTAAAAATTATATGTTCTGGATGTAATTTAATTTATTCTAATAAACCAGTTAATCAAAAGAACTGAAGTTTTGCTATTTCTAATTGTCAGTGTTGTTTTGTCCACATTAACACAGGGGAATTTAACATTTAAAACGCATCAATAGCAGTCATGGAGGGATGATTAATGGGTTTAGTCAGACCTTTGGAGGCTCACAGGGCCAGCTGCTGCCTTGGCCTACAGAGGCTTTGTCACTGAGGAAAAACCCAACAACAGGGTGAAAAGAAGAAATTTGCTGAGGCAGAGCAGAGGAATGCGACAGGAGGGTGGGGGGCTAACAAGTGGTCCAGTGTCTGCCCTGAAAGACGGATGAGGTCATTTAAATGGCTGCCTTTCCACTCAGTTGATCAGATGCACATATTCAGAAAAGAAAAACCCGTTGACTTGATATCAGTAACTCCTGTTTTCTGTGTTAGTGTGTCAGGCTGCATGAAAATGTCTTTTGGCTTCACATTAAATAAAATATTTTATCAGTCTGAGTGATAATAGCTTAATTCTCCATGTGTCTGCCCCATTTAAAGCCTCGTTGAATTGAGTTTCCTGTGCTGCAGGAGCAGGCCTGGCAGCAGCAGCAGCATATGGCCCGAGTCAGAAGCCCTGATCACTGAACAAGTGTATTTACTGCAGACTTAGTCAGTCTGAGGTCATGAATGTTTCACAGTGGATTAACTCTGCTTGAAACCACTCGCTAACACAATCCAACCAAAATCCCCTCAGCCTTCATATTCTCCCAGCTCCAGTCATCACAAATACAGTAAAGCGAAGGTTAAAAGGTCGAAGGAAGCCGCCAGTAATTTACCCTTAGCTATTTTTTTCTTTGGTTTTGAGAAATTCACTTGGATGACTCCATTCAAATCATCTAGAATTAACATTAATAAATTTAAATATGAGTTAAAGTAGCTAAAATTGAAATGTTGCTATAAGCTGCTTTGGGGAAGTTATTTTGTCCTCTTAAGATGCCCACAGATACAGCCCTTGGTCGAGATTAAGGTCAGCTGGCTGATCTGCTGTGACAGTGTGTGCTCTTACCACAGTTTGGCACCGACATGTCAGCCACTAAAGATGGAGAGCGGACTGAATCCTCTGACAAAGCTCTGCTGATCCCTCCAACAGCGACCCAACCCGGGTTCCTAAAGATCCCGCCTTGACCCGAAGCAGAGTTCAGAGCAGAACCAGTTAAATCCTGCCTTTCACATCCCAGCTTTCCTTCTGCAGAGCCTTAATATACAAGTCGAGTCAGTTAATTAGTTGAGTCCTGTGCTGGTAAACAGGTTAGCATTGATGCTGCCATGCTACCGGTTACATCAGAGCTGGAATGCATGTCTTTAAAGATGAATTCTGAGGGATTTAAAGATCCTCAGAAGAAGCTGGCTTTTTCAAATTTAATAATTTGCAGACAAAATTGTTTGTAAATTATGTTGTAATCTCCTTCCTGCTGTGATTTTGGTCAAAGTGAGAGTTCTTTATGATTTTAATAATCTTTTAAAGCAATAAGCTTATATAACTCGGTACCTGCTTTAAATGTGATCTGTTTCTGCAACTTCAACATGATTGGATGAAAGTGACACAAATTAAAGGTTTTCAGGCTGTAAATAGCATCTGACCAGAAACATACAGACCTGTTTCTGTTTTCAGGTGGTCTTGTGATGCTGTGATGTATTTAAACGTCAGCATGTGCTTTAGAGCCTCAGAACAGAACACAGTTCTGTTTTGACCTTAATTGAGTCAAGCTGAAACATTAAGACACATCCTAATTCCAGGATTAAATGATTTTTTTTCTGTTTAGTTCTGGGAGGTGATCAGTGACGAACACGGCATCGACCCAACAGGAACATATCATGGAGACAGCGACCTGCAGCTGGACCGGATCAGCGTTTACTACAACGAAGCAACAGGTCACTTCTTCTTCCTGTGGCCTTTACTGTCCAAACTGAGGTTTCTGTTTAAAATGAGGGGGCCCTCTAGTGGAGTAACAGGGTTACTTCCGCATTTTCCTAATTTTAAATTAATATTTAAGGAGAACCATTACTGTTGTACTCATTTGCAGAAAATCAATTAAATTATGAATACACAGCAGTCTCATTTTGCACAAGATTCATTAAGAGTAAAAAAAAGTCCTTGATTGTGTAAAAAATGTTTAAGAGAAAGTCTCACTGTGGGAAAATAGTTACTGACTCTCAGTGAAACCTCAATGTAAATATACAACAGTAGATCATGCATTAAGCAAGACTGAAAGTGTGTTGTGGTTACATCATTATTTACCAGTTTAAAGTGGGAATTCTACATCTTGGCAATGTGGCTCCATCTTGTGGTGATGTATGATATTACATTAATTTGTCAAACCAGATTTGGTTTGACAATTATCAAAAATGTCTGCAAACATTGAAAAATGTTTAATCCAGACGTGCTTGAAATTTAAAATAAGTTGAATAAATTTTAATAAGAATTGCACGTTGTGTTTTTCTTATGCTGAGCTGCTCATTTTCAACCAATCTAAATGCCTGAACATGTTTGTTCAGTAAATATTTTTTAATTTACTGGTATTGTTGTTGTTAAATTGCTACACTGCATAAAAATAAGTCTCACAAAGCAGATTTTTAATGTGTTTCGGTGTGTTTGTGTGCAGGTGGGAAGTATGTACCCAGAGCCATCCTGGTCGACCTGGAACCAGGAACCATGGACTCGGTCCGATCAGGACCGTTTGGCCAAATCTTCAGACCTGACAACTTCGTCTTTGGTAATTAATTAGTAGGAAGGTTGTGGATGAGAATGTTAGTTTTAATTTTCTTTCATTTTAAAGCTTTTCTAATAAAATCTTCATTTGTTTTCTCAGGTCAGAGTGGAGCTGGGAACAACTGGGCCAAAGGTCACTACACGGAGGGCGCGGAGCTGGTGGACTCGGTCCTGGACGTGGTCCGGAAGGAGGCGGAGAGCTGCGAGTGCCTGCAGGGCTTCCAGCTCACACACTCCCTGGGAGGAGGCACCGGCTCCGGCATGGGGACCCTGCTGATCAGCAAGATCAGGGAGGAATACCCCGACCGCATCATGAACACGTTCAGTGTGGTTCCCTCCCCTAAGGTAACACATAGCGCTCTCCTAACAGCTACAGCAATCAGATCTTCTTCTATTTTATCACATGAAACTATTTCCTTCCTGCTTCTCATTATTTATGCTCCATCAATAGTTTATCATATTAAATCAATATGTGTGTGCTTAGTATTCTTCCTCGCTGGTTATTTGTCTTTGAATTATGGTTTAATTCAAGCATCATCAGTTGAATTAATTGTCTCATTATTTCTGATCCTGTCAGTTTCTTCTCTGATTATAACATCGATTGAAATGAGGATACATTTATTATGTAAACGTCTGAACAGTTTTTCCACGCGCACTGATGGAATTGAGCCAGTTTTCACATTCTGAGGATATTTAATATTTTAAAGGTTCACATGATGTCAAGGAAAAGTCTTGTTGGTTTACAGAACTTTCTGCATATTTGAACTGCTTTAATCAGACAACAGCAGAAAAATGACCCTCAAGTTTCCTTTCTGCCTTTTAAAAAAACACTTTGATCTTTTGTTCTACACTGCAAAAACACAAAACCTTACCAAATATTTTAGTCTAGTTTCTAGTGAAAATATCTTGGTAGACTTGAAATAATACAAAACTTATCAGTAATTTCTCAGCAAGATGTCAGAGTTTGTTTTAGGTCAATTACTCAGTTTTTATGAAAATGTAGTAGTTTAATTGAAAGATTATTTCAGATATTACAAGACATTTTGTCCATGAAAAATAAGTGAACATTGTTTTATTTTTAGCCATGGGAAAGAAAAAAAGCATATTTTCCCTTTTGTAAGTAACAAAAACAGGAATAAAGAAAAAATATATAAATATTTACACAGTAAGAACCAGATATTGTCATCAAATTCATGTTGTGTAATAATACTGTATTTACACATAAACAAGAATGTGTTTAACTTGGAAATATAAATAAATTATATATTGATTAATTTGATAGAAAAGTCTGACAGTGAAGCTACTTATCAATAGTGAGGAATTATCAACCTGAAACAAACTCCTATATCTTATTGAAAAGTTAATAGTAAGTTTTTCTTATTTAATTTTTCTGTTTAGAAACTAGACTAAAAATACTTGGTAGGATTTTGTGTTTTTACAGTGTAGAAAACAAGTAGATCCAATACTTTGTATTTGCTGATTCATCTGAGGGAAAAAAAATGGAAACAAGTTGAGAAAACATCAGTAAAACTGTACAACCTTGAGGAAACCTAAAGAACTTTAAGAGATTAACAAAGTCTGACTCTGAGGAAACTTAAAGGGGAAGCGACGTAGAGTAATTGGTCGTCATGGCGCCCGTGTCTCTGCCTCAGGTTTCTGACACGGTGGTGGAGCCGTACAACGCCACCCTGTCCGTCCACCAGCTGGTGGAAAACACAGACGAGACGTACTGCATCGACAACGAAGCTCTGTACGACATCTGCTTCCGCACGCTGAAGCTGACCACGCCCACCTACGGAGACCTGAACCACCTGGTGTCGGCCACCATGAGCGGCGTCACCACCTGCCTGCGCTTCCCCGGCCAGCTCAACGCCGACCTCCGGAAGCTGGCCGTCAACATGGTGCCCTTCCCCCGCCTGCACTTCTTCATGCCGGGCTTCGCCCCGCTGACGAGCCGCGGCAGCCAGCAGTACCGCGCCCTCACCGTGCCCGAGCTCACCCAGCAGGTGTTCGACGCCAAGAACATGATGGCGGCGTGCGACCCGCGCCACGGCCGCTACCTGACGGTGGCCGCCGTCTTCCGCGGCCGCATGTCCATGAAAGAGGTGGACGAGCAGATGCTGAACGTGCAGAACAAGAACAGCAGCTACTTCGTGGAGTGGATCCCCAACAACGTGAAGACGGCCGTGTGCGACATCCCGCCGCGCGGCCTCAAGATGGCCGTCACCTTCATCGGCAACAGCACGGCCATCCAGGAGCTGTTCAAGCGCATCTCGGAGCAGTTCACCGCCATGTTCCGCCGCAAGGCCTTCCTGCACTGGTACACGGGCGAGGGAATGGACGAGATGGAGTTCACCGAGGCCGAGAGCAACATGAACGACCTGGTGTCCGAGTACCAGCAGTACCAGGACGCCACGGCCGAGGAGGAGGGCGAGTTCGAGGAGGAGGCCGAGGAGGACGCCTGACGGAAAAACACAGGGCGGAGTGAAAGGAAAGGTTGAGAAAGAAAGATATGTTTAATAAAATGAAAGGTTTTCAGCAGGTCGGAGGAGGTCAGAGGTCAACAGAAGAGGATTAGGGCCACTGGGGAAAAAAGAGCAGGATTTTAATGTTTTATTCTCAGAAATCAAATTTATTTGTAAACACATTTCAGCAAAAAGACAGTTGAAGAAATCTGACTTTTTTCCACAGAAAGAATAATTTTCTGAGTTCTTTGTTTCTCAGAAATCTGACTTTAATCTTTTGAAATCAAAAGTTTTTTTTTTCCGGTGGTCTTAATCCTCATCTGTAAAGGTCTGAGTTGGTAATGGGCCAAAATCAGGAGAAATGTGCCAACTTGACCATTTTCATATTTCCAATCCAGTTTGATCGAGTCACAGGAACCAAACTGTTCTAAACTAAAAGGCACAAATCTGAAACTCTCCAGTTTCATCATGCTGCATTTAGGATGAAGATAAAATAATATCTGACAAATTCAGAAAACCATCTGATCTAATGGAAGAAAAAACATCTTTCTGCCTGATTTATCGTTAATCATGTTGCTACTTTGTCCAGCAAACAGTTTCATCGTTCAGTCAGTTTTCTAAAAGTTTGAAGGATTTTCTCCTCTTTTAAAGAACTGAATCCCTGCAGGAGAAACGTTTCTCTTTCAGGATTCATTGACTTCAGAGCAAAACCATAAAGGCTTGATAAACTTAAAGGATCCGTTAGACGTCCTTATCTGCGGTTCTGATTGTATCGGGTCAAAAAGGTCTTCAGCTTTAAAATGAGCCTCAGAGATAAGAAGCGAAGCTCTTATCAATGTTCTGACATTTTTATCACGTTTGCAGATCCGTGTTCAGCCGTTCGGGTTTAGAAGTTCAACATGATCAGAATTCAAAGAGGAAGTCGTTCTTTTATTGATCAGATTGTCGCAGTTGATTCTGGTTTTGTGAAAGATAAAAAGTTCTGTTAACATCTCTGAACATCAGATATTGTTTTTATTCAGTTTTTTTTGTTACAGTTTACTCTGAGCCACTACAGTATTAATTTAGATCAAGCTTATTGTTCATGTTCAGTATTAAAAATCCAACCAGGTTTATTTCTGTCTTTTGGATCTGATTTGGGATCTTTACTGTGAAATATTTGGGAGAAATAAAAATGCACTTGTTGGGGAAAAAAACTTTCTGTTCTGTCATGATGATTAAGCTTCTTAATAATTATTATAAACCTTATTTAAAAGGGAACTGTATACCATTTGAAGCTCTGTACTTGTTTCTTACATCAGCTAATTTGCATCTGCATCTTACAAAAATAGATGTACAATAACAGAGTAAAACAGAAAATATAACCTTACAGGTTAAACTCTTGTCTAGCTCTACAGACAAATGTGCAGTAATACAGATCTCAATGTTGGAGACTAATGAGAAATTAGAAAAAATAGATGGAAGAAGACTCAATCAGAAGATCAGCAACTTTATCCTGCCTGGTGGTGAACGTTCATCCAAATAGTTCTAAAAAAAGAGGGTCAAAGGGCAGTGAACCAGCTGTGACGTCAGAGGAGGTTTCCCTCCCTCTCCTGGGTCGGAACCCGGATCGTCAGCCTGCAGAAACCTGGATTGTTGAGCCGCAGAGCTTCTTCTTGTAGCTCCGACGATTCTCTCCGAACTTTCCCGACCGCGCCCGAGCTCGAAGCCTCCACACGCCCGACATCTTCCGAAATCTTGGTCTCCATCCCGATCTTCGCCGTGTTCGGGTTGGGGGCGGTGGGGAGGACGACGTTCATGAAATAAAGAAATAAAAGCGTTTTCCATCATTCGTGAGCCCCTCCCAGCCCTCTGATCACCGGACCACGGCTTTTATAAAGGTAATTACCATCATCTGTTTCTGAATTCATATTCCGGCAGTAGATTTGGTCTCCAGCAGGGAGGCGGTGGGTTAAATTCTGCAGCTTTTCTTGTCTGTTTCTGGAGTGTTTGCCTGTGTTTAGCGGGGAACATATGAGGGATTCAGGGCGTGTAAACCAGCAGCAGCAACATTTCTGGGAATCTTCCCCCATCAAGACATGCGGAACTTTACATTTATATAGAAATAGACATAAAATAAATCAAATTGATACGGAAACCCACGCAGCGCTCACACAAACCCTCGTCAATTTTATTTAATTAGTCTTTTTTTTCAATTAAACTAACTTTAATTCTTCCATTTGGTTATGAAGTGACACAGATCCGTGTTTTTTCTCCATATTTAGATTTTTCACGCGTGTTCGCGGTGGGCTGGTTGTCCTGGATGTTGGGGTTTACCCTGCTCCTCCACGGGGGGTTTCTGGTCCACCCTGCTGGAAGCGGTTACGCAATGCACTACGGCACTCATTCAATCTGCTGACTAAGATGCTCATTTGTCACATCGAACCGTCAATTAGAGCAGAATGAGCGAAGATGGATGAACGACGAGTTTTACGAGAGAAATAATGAACTAAAATGACTGATTATGTTCGCAAATTGGGTAGAAATGACAAACCTCATTGATCCTATTGTCTAATCTGTTCTGAATGTTCTTGTTTTGTCTGATCTATGAAGCTGGATGTGCAAACCTTCAGCCAGCATGTGTCTCTTAGAAACTGAAAATCCGAGTAGGAGGCGGATGTGGAGGAGAGAGAGCATGCTTCACCCCTGAACATTAAAAACTGCAACCTTGCATTCTTCATTCATGCCCTCCTCTCTTCCGCTCCCATTTCCTCCATCTTCCATCTCCAGTCCAGACGCTGGTCACGACACACCCTGAGCTGCAGCTGCTGCTGCAGCCGCCGCTGCTACCGCTGCTGCAGCTGCTGTTGGGTCTGTGCTTTGTAAAGAGATCATGTGCATAGAGGGAAAACATGAAAAAAGGAACAATTGGCTGAAAAGTATTGAAATCCCTTGAACTTCTCCACGTTTTGTTTTGTAATTTCATGAAATTGTGTTTGGCCTTTACTAAGAGAGAAAAATGCAAAGTAGGTCATAATTGTGGAGTTCAAGGAACATGATGTTTGCTTTAATTTTTGTTTTTATTTGATTTTTTTTAATAAATGCAAATCTGAAAAGATCAGAGTGTGTTTAAATTTTAGCTCCACCCCAAGCTACTACACTATTTATATATTTTATCATCTAAACTATAATTTTGTTGCTCTTTCTTCTTTGGAACAAAACTCAAACTGATCAGATAGACAGTGAGATCAGTTTTTAATTCAATTCAGGCCATGGATTCTCATTTGGACTTTGACTAGGCCATTCTGAAAGGTAATTATGTTTTGATCTAGAGCCAGTTTTATTTTAGGTTTATTGTCCTGTTATAAGGTGAAACTCTCCTCCAGGATTCGCCATCTTTTTCTGTTCCTGCAAAAAAAAAGAAAAAAAAATCAAACATTTTGGATTTCTGGAGATTTCTGGCCTCTAAATTATTGGGAAATGTCTGAAGGCAGATGGTTTTATTTAGGTGCATCACAGTAAAGAAATCTGAAGCTGATATGTAAAAGACATTTTGAAAGTTTACCTTTTTTTGTCCCAGCATCACATAACATCCCAATAAAATCAATGATAAATTATTCATCTTTTTTGAGGCAATAGGGATTTTTTTATGGTCAACACATCCGAGCCTTTTTCTTTCAAAACCGGACAAAGAAATGAATCAGAGAACCATTTCCTGACCCTCCTTGATGCTTTTGGAACAACAGGGTAATAATTCAGCAGGACTGAAGCTAATCAGATTAGCTGCAACGATAGAAAGTGCTTAGCACAATGAGAAAGCATGTCAGAGTGTGAGTGGCTGTAGAGGATATTTAATATTAGAGGAGCTTATCAGCGAACCCAGAAACATCACACAGAGTGTCCTCTGTAGGACTCAGGAGGATAATTAAACCCAACGGAGGGATTTAGGAGAATAAAGCTGGGTTTGAGGAGGAAGATAAGGAGTGAAGGCAGAGCGAGCTGACGCTGTAACGGGAGGTGCAGGAGGGGAGGCACTCGAACGCATCGTTCAGGATGGACTGATGAGATCAGACAGAGAGATGTGACCTCAGCGGCTCTTTGGCCCAGGAGGCTGCTGCCTGTCACACACACCTCTGATCAGGCCATAGTGATACACACTGTAAACTGTCACGTTGTATTTACTGGAAAAAGATGAGTGAATATTACTTAACTTTGATCAATGTTGGCTTTAATAGAATTGATTTTATATCATGTTGTTATCTTATTCTCTCATCACGAACATACCAGCAGCGTTGCCTTCATTCTTTCATGCATGTTTGAGAAATCCTTGAATCTCCATCGCACCTGTTTAGCTGTGCAAAATGCCTGGGTGGACCGAGCACCACCTCTTAACTCCTTCAGACTAGCCAGCAGCAGTTAGCAAACACCTGGCGAAACTTAGAATATGCTGAGCTCATGAAAGGAGCTCAGAGCAACGCTGGTAAAATCATTGTTAAAGGGTCGTCAGAGGAGCCATGTGGTGATGAAGGCGGAGTTTCAGAAACACCAGGAGCTTCTTAAAGAGACAGAGGCCTAATTTCAAGATGTTAAATATCAAAGTCAAATTTCTTTTTACTCATATTTGTTACATACAGAATCTTTATAACAGAAGTCAATACAGTTACTTGATTGTGCTATAATGGCACTATTTAGGTGGTTCTGCCCCTTAAACATTTTTTTTGACAAATATGACAGTTGAGGGTCTTTTGATATGATATGAAAAATGAACTTAGTTCATTTGAGCTCATGTGAAAGGGTGTGTGACCTGGGGATTGGCCAGCAAGATATCCCACAATGCACTGTGATAATTAAACCACTTTTTTATTTGTCGCAAAAATTTGTTTTAAGATGCTGAAGGTGAAAATGTTCATCATGAATGAGCCACTTTCACAGTTATTAGCTATTTTTGCAAGAAACTGCACCATGACTGAGTTGTACATTCATTTTCATTTTGTTTTACTGAAATAAAAGTGAACAAATTATCACTGCTCTGTATGTTACCTGATTAAGTTTGAGCAGGAGCTGGGAAATGTTCCAGTCAAGTAATTTTCTTTTTATATAAGTAGCTTCAAGTTAAAATATGTTCCTTCAGAAAGCTTTGGGGTTCAAAATGATTATGAGTTACAACATACACAGACTTATTGAAAATTGCACAAGTGAATTCTACTTAAGCAGCTAATTTAATAAAAATTAAAACATTTTGAGGCAACGAGTTGGCATATATTTCTTAAGTAAGGAGAACTAATTAGATTTTACAGTGCAGCAGGATGACAGGAGAACAATGGCCGTGTTACGACTCCGGGCTTCAGATGGAAATCAAACCTGCGGCTGAAGGAAGGCAGGTTAAAGCGTCCAGGAGCTTCGGTGGAAAGTGCTGCTCATCTGGCTGTAATTAAATCAGAACCGCTTGAACACACATCCATCTTTATTTTCCTCCATGCTGCCTGGTGCAGCCCGCTCGCTGTGCCTCCTCCAGCTTTGTTTGAACCACTTCTCTGACTTCCACTCAATACATGTCCAATTTGTACGCCTTTTTTCTGCTCATTTTCATAATCAGCGTCGACTTCTCATTTTCCCATCAGACATAAAGTTTTCTTTGTCAGAGATGTCAAACTTTTGATTCACATCCTTTCAAGCTCCCCAGCATGAATGCTCTTACAGGCAGTAAGGTAATGGCTCCGTGCAGCATTAATGTAAAACGTATTCAACCTGCTTCACAGGGCGGCGATTACAGAAATAAGCCAAGATTGCTGTGTTGCACCGAAGTACTAAGAGGCTACTGAACAATATCAGCCTCTTCGTTCTGCGGAGACTCTTGAAAAATCAGCTTTTAAAGCCTCTGCTCTGAAAAAATGCTTTTGAAAGACTTTATTGACATTTTCCACTGAACTCTCAAATCTTTGCTGTGTTTTTCAAACATTTGAGACCATGTCGGCTCTTGAAATTCAAGTAAAACTCCCATTTTTTTCTCTTCTGGGAAAATAGGAGCTGAATAGCTGATCATCGTTTTACCAGAATGTGGACAAAACAACAGGTTTGTCGAGCAGCAAGTAAAAAGTTTGACTTCTAAAATGGAAAGCAAATGTTTGAAGGAGAGAGACGTCGACTTACATCCAGGAGGATCTGCTGGAATGAACTTCAATATGTTATTATCCATTAGCAACATATATAGAAAGATGTAGATGTTATGTTTATATGACTGGCAGCACAATTATTGCTACACACCCTGTAAAATAAATGATGGGTCCGATGGAACTGGGGTTTATTTCTCTTGGGAAAATGCTGGATAAATTTATTTGTCTTACAGCAATACAAAGCAGGCAACGATCTTGGTCATGGAGAAGCTGTCCAGCAGCTTTTAGATGGTACAACCACCTTGATCAAAAGGTTAAATGATCTCTAGGTTTACAGAAAAACCTGAGGATCATTTACAGGAAACGACTTACCTTCATCACACCTATTTGCAACAGGTGATGAAGCAGAGAAACAACTTACAGATGTCAGAAACAAAACCTTTAGAACTGGAGTTTGACACCTTTTAGAAAAGGTCAAAGATCTTTTTCTTTGCTGTTATGTTTTTGTTTTTTCTGTGATGTCTTCATTTGCTGGATGAACTTTCTCCGTTGTAGCAGGATTGATGGAAGCCCTGCAGTTCACCTCACCTCCTCGCTTTTCAAACTTTTAATGATCTCAGCTCTAATAATGTCTTCTGACTCGACTGAAGCTGCAGGTTTTGTTTCCACCGGGTCTCACATGTTTGTTGAGGAAAATCATTTCATCCCATGCAGATTTTATTTCTCTTTTTGCATGAATAAAATAAAGCCATCAAAGAAATATTAATGTGAAACAGAGATAGCCTGAGTAAATATTAAAATAATTTCTCAAACGCTATCCAAACAAACCCAGCTTCATGTGAAAAGTAATTTTTCCCTGAACCTGTCTGGATGTGCCACTCTTTGTCTGCTTTACTTTGCAGAATAGTTTTAATTCAGTCATATTGGAAGGTTTTTAGGTACGGCTTCTTTAAACACATCATTTTACAGCATTTCAAGCAGATTTATAGCCAGACTTTGACTAGGCCAATCTGTTTTATTCAAGTAATTTAGGTATTGTTGAGCTTAAAGTCACAAATTGATGACAGTAGGTTTTTGTTCAACATTTTCTGTTCAATTGTCTTTTTTCACGCTAATGTAAACATACGTTTCTGCTGCACAGAGTATTTTTAAACCGAACCACCTCGCACATAAACTGATTAGTGCGTCTCACGAAGCGTCTCATGTGTTTTCTGAAGGTCTCGTTGGAGGCATACTGATGCTAACGAAGTCTTTATTTGCTGTTAATTGTCTGCGTCTTTCTGTTTTGCAGAGAGAGGCAGTCCAAGATGAAAGCCACCGTAGCGGCGGTACTTGGCGCCGTGTTCTGCACCGGTAAGCACAAACAGAATCAGGAGCCGAGTTCAGATAAATGAATGTTTGAAACCGACTTCCTTCAAAACCAAACTTAATGATTTACATTAGAAAAAACTCAGCAACAAAGCTCATTTATGTCGCAATCTGTTTCATTTCCTCTTGTTTGCCTTGTTTTGTTGTGAAACATTATAATCAGCCTATTTTTAGACAACATTTACATTTCAAATGTTTTAGTGTTAATGTGGAAGTTGTTTGGTTTTCAGAACAAAGGAGTTGATTTTCTGTTTTCTTTCTTTCTCTTCCAGTTGTGTCAGCGTCTTCCAAAGGTAACATTACTCGTTTGGAGGATACTGTTGGAATAAAATAAACTTTTTGAAAGCTAACCACTTCCTGTTTGCATCAGTCAAAGAGGAAAGGAGGACGGCCTTCTTCGGCGAAGACGTCCACATCGAAGTGTCGTCGTGGAGCGACCCAGTGGTCGTGTTCCGACCCAGGACCAACAGCTCCTACGAGGTTCCTCTGCTCCAGGCCGGCCATGTGTCCAACCAGAACAAGACCGAGCTCAACTCTCTGGGCCACCTGGTGCTGAAGGACGTGCAGGAGGAAGACGAGGGGCTGTACATCATCAGAAGCGGCAGAAATGCCAGCATTTCCAAAAACCTCGTCCTCATCGTGAGAGGTGAGAACTGAAACTCTGCTGCTCCTCCAAAACACTGGACATTTTCTACTAGTGTTTGACTCATTAGATACTAAATTATAAACCTATTCTTTGTGGAAAAAACCCAGCAGATTTTGTGAATTAATCGTTTCTTGCAGGAATCAACTCATGTCTGTGAAAAATGAAACTATTATTCAAGTTAATGATGTCTAAACTCTGCTGGAAGCTAATTTATCGCCTTCAATAAACTGTGAACTCAACAACATCCCAAAAAGTTCAAATATAAATAAATTATTATGAGTCACAAAATGCATTAAATGATTACAAAAAGAAAAGTTACGAATGACTTAATTACCAACTGCATGGAGTAATTATCTAAAACATAATCAACAGCTTTTTGTGTCTTAAAGGGAATGTAATCAAACCTGATTATGTGGCAAAGATTCTTTATTTAATTCCTGGAGATTTCTAGAAAAAAAAAATTCAGTTTTGCGTCATTAGTCTCGCTGACCTTCAGCATAATATGACTGATTTTCAGCCTTTCTCCACAGTAAACATTTCTCTTTATCTTTAATCTTGTGCCGACGCTCAGACTGCGCTTTGGAGCAGGTTGTAAAGTATGGAGAATCGTACATCATCCACCTGAATCAAATCGAAGGTCCGATCACGCTGGAGTTCAGGTACGCCAAGCAAAGCTCATCTCTAACAAACATGGAGTCAAGTTGGGACATTTTCACACTTTAATTTAGAGAACTGGGGGCCTGCAAGTTCTGGATGCATCCTGCTCCAGCACACCTGAATCAGACATTGCTGGGCAATTCATAAAACACTGATGTGTGTGTGCTGGTTGAATATCCTCCTCTCTGTGGTTTCTGGTTTTTAGGCCCAGCCTGGTCAGAGTCAATCAGACGTTCGTCCCTCACACCTCGGAGCCCCCCCCGGTGCTCCTCTACAACCAGAGCGCCGTGTTGGGGGACGGCTACGTTGGGCGCCTCAGCGTGTCGGACAGGCAGGTGATGCTGCACTCGGTCAGGATGACGGACGAAGGAAGCTTCACGGTTCTGGACCAGAACGGTCACACCAAGACGAGGAGCTGCCTGAATGTCAGAGGTCAGGAGAAGAGAAATCTGACGCAGCTGAAGCTTTCAACAATAAAATCTGATCCTTCTTGGCCAAAAATGTCGGATATTTGAATGTTGACTTTTAAGAATCAAAGCTGTGATGCTTTTTAACTTATCAGATGGAACAAATCAGGACATTTCTGCATATTTATAGTCTTTAAATCAACTGATTATCATCTTCCTGCTCATAACAATGATTAGAAATACTAAGAAACAAATTTATTTGCAAGTATTAAAAACTGCATCAGAAGACGGTCATGAACGTGGAGAGAAGAAAACAGCTGATGCTTAACGTTCCTGAGAAGACTGAGCAGATGTTCCTAATGCTCATTAGTTCCTTCCTACAGAATAACAGCAGGTTCAGAGGTCAAAGGGTCAGTGCAAACGCACAATGTTTGTATGTAGAAAAAAAAGAGTACAGCTACAAACCGCTTGTTAACTTGTATAGGAAATGTTTCCTGAAGGCATAAAGAGGTAATTTATTCCCCTTGATGCTCTGATGTTCAATCAATATTTCCACTGGAGCAACAGGAACAAGCAGAGACTTTTCTGTTTCCTTCCACGCTTTTCTTCTAACTGCTGGTAAAAAGTTTTTCTTTTTCAACCAGTTTTCAGCTCAAAACTAAACAATAAAACCAAATTGCAATTATCCAAGTTTGAGGCATCTGATTTAATTTCTTTTGTCCTAAGTGGCTAAACAACTAAATATGTATTATTTATTATTTATTCATTCTGACTTACTGACCTCAGAATGAAGGAAAATCAAATTAGTGCGCGTTACTTTGCACCTGTCATGATGTTTTCTGGCGAGCAGCCGTCGTCTCCAGTGTAAATCTGAGCCAGACGGATTCAACCTCATCATGTTCGTATTTTCTCCTCCAGATCACCAGAGTTTCCTGCATTTTGCCTACGGAGACAACCTGAAGATGAAGCTCTTCCTGCACTACTCCAACCTCAACGTGGTCTACAGGTCCAAACGGGACAACCAGGAGCGGGTCATCGTGAACCAGGGGGTCCTGGTGGCGCCGCTGGACCCGCAGCTGGAGGGGCGGCTCACTGTGGACGGGTCGGAGCTCATCATGAAGAAGATGCACCCTGCCGACTCGGGGCTCTTCAAGGTCACCGACCTGGCTGGCTTTACTGTGGCTCACGTTTACGTAGACGTGGAAGGTAATAAAACCTCTTTAATGTTCATCATGTTACATTTATTAAAATGTTCAGGATCCTTAATGATGACGGGTGGATCTGGACGCATCAGCTGCTTGATTTTATGCTCATCCATGAACTTGACTGACTGCACTGAAAAAACACAAAATATTAAGGAATTATTGACTAAACCAAAGTCCTATATATTACTGAAAAGTTACTTGTGAGATAAATGATCTTAATTCAAATGTACTAAGATGTTTGGACTAGAAACCAAATATCTTTGACCAAAATAGTTTGTATTTTTCTGTGGTTTCAGGAAAAACATTTTTTAGTTCATTTTTTTTTTTGTTGTTTTTACAATTTGGTTTTATTGAAAACTTTATTCACTTCACTTTATTCACATTTAATTTTAGGATTGCAATTATAGTTCAGAAACTATAAATGAAGATGAGCCATTAAAACTTGGTATGCTTCCAAAACTTCACTAATATAAACAGAGGAAATAAATACTGATTTTGTGAATCAGGGTGATATTTCAGTGACATCCTGCGTCTCTCCATGGCGATACCCTCCTGACCCAGCAGAGGTCAGGGGGGTTACGGAGGGACCCCTGCGTCCCGTCGTGGACTCCCTGGGTAGAGTTGAGGTCGTCATGGAGACAGGAGGGTCTCCTGATTGTGCATGTCAGCTGTGACCCAGTCGCTGCTGGATGCAGACCCGGTTTGAGCGTCTGTGCACAGACTTGTCTCAACCGTTGACTGTAATCCACCTGATTTTAGATGATAGTCACAGCAGTGGGGTCACGCGACTTTTCGGCAGATTTATTACGTTTTCACCCCTCCGTCTGGGTGTTTGCTTTCTTTTTGTCGGTAACCGGAACCCCGGTGAGTCACAGCGTCCTTCGATTTTAATTCCTCTGCCTTCAAGGACAACACAGACATAAATGTGACTGATCACAATCCGTCTGCAGAGGTTATGTTGTATTGATTAAAAAGGTAAAAAGAACAAAACATTTGTCTCACATCTGCTACATAAGTCCTTGTCATTTCATCCCTCCTGCCTTGGGGGAATCTTCTGTTTGCATTTATATATATTTAACAGAGCCATCTGTAAGCACATCTCCATCTGTGGCTCTGAGACGCTAACCGGCCGCTGCTGCTCCTCGTTAAAGGCCCTCGTAAATGCAAAAATCAATCTCGCAACAGATGTAGCTGAATCTGGGGCTTTACATTAAAATTCATCTCCACATGCGTCCCAGGTGACCTCTGGATCAGATGCCACCTTCCTGCTCTCCATGCAGATAGAATCAAATCTGATTTATGACCTCAGGAGGCTCCTTATGTTTTGTTTCATGATGTAGGAAACTAACAAACAGAAGATGTTAAAATAGCTTAGTGAAGTCCAGGGGTGTCCAACATGTGAACCTGGGCTCATTTGCAGGCCTGGGATTCATTTTGTGCTGTCAAATTTGACTAAAGTAAGAGTAGCGAGACTTCTTAATAAAGTTACTCAGGTAAGAGTAAAAAGTAAAGCATAGAAATAACTCTTAAATGTTACTCAAGTAAATGTATGTAGTTGTCTAGACTGATTATTTCCTTCATCCCTCTCGTTTCCAGCCTATAAGATGGCCCCTCTGTCTGTCGCCATCCTGTCCATGCTGGGCCTGATCGCCTTCATGCTGCTGGTGTGCCTGCTGTCCTGCCTCTTTAAAATACATAAAAGAAACGAGAAGAACAAGAAGCTGACGCTCATCGCCCAGCAGGCCGGCAAGAAAGACGGGGAAGCTTTCCGACAGGTAATTTTCTGCAGCTCGGTTTATTTTTGCTGCAGTTTTTCCTTAAAGTGAGGAATGTTGGAGGCAGTGAGCTGGTTTTGGTTCAGCTGGTTACCCAGAAGGAGTGACGCGCGTGACAGTTTGAGGGGATTAAAGGTAGAGGAAGGTTCTGCTCCTGCTGTGGGAGTCAAGATGGCCGGCTTCGTCTCCTGCAGAGCCGGTCCTGATGAGAGCCAAATTCAGCAGAACGTAACGACTGAAGAGGAGCCAGGGAAGAGTTATCCTGCCTCCAGCCCTCATGCCTCCTCGGTTCCTGCTGAGCTCGGCTGCAGAGGCACATGAATCTGGGGAGAACGGCCTTGAAATCACGCCCAGGCAGGTTCAGCGGCTGGAGATGTTTTTTCCAGACTGCAGTCTGAACACGGCTTACAGCCATCTGCCAAAGAGAAAACCTGGTGGCTACGCTGCCAGGATATCTCTTCAAAACTGAGAAATGATGAAGATAGGAGTAAAATGTGAGCAGTGAAGCCATTGTTGGGTTTTAGATGCAGCTAAACAGCAATGACTTCACACTGTTTGGACCTGAGAGGAGAGCAGGCTGGCAACAGGAACGCTTTGAAAGCTGTTTGGGTTTCTGCTTTCATTCCTGTGTTTGGATCACTTCTCAGTTCTTTATTATTATCTAACATGATATTTATTGAAAGGTGCCATATTAGTTCCTTATATTATATTAGCTGGACTCTGAGATTCTGTGCTTCCCTAAACTAAAGCGCCTCTGTCTGCTCCACTCTGCAGATATGATGTAGGTATAATACTGACTATTCATAAAACCACACTTTAATGAAACCAATCTATATTTTCAGGTCTCAAAAGTCAAGTGAAACCTCATATTTTGTATTTAATATTGAGTTATAAGTACAGTTCTTGTTGTGAACTGTATATATTTTCTTCCTTTATCCAGTTTCTGAGAAAATCAGCACATTTCTGCTCTGAGCGTCATGATTAGCTGCCAAATTAACATGAATTTATTCATTTCTGACAAGAGTTCAACACCCACCAGGAAACATTTGATTTTTAGCTTGCTCAATTGTTCATGACTGATTGTAATTTTGTGCTGCTAATCAGCCTTTAGAGCAGGTGTTTATTCATTAAATGACAACCTACCTTCCTCAAAAGAGCCTTTTTAAGCCCATTACCATGTTTTATGCTTCTTTAAATGTTAATCTTGAATAAAAAAGAGTTATTATTTTTTCCTTTGTAGTCCTGCTTTATGCAGGCTGATTAACTGATTTGGTAATTTGGAGTTAATGCTGATTATTCACCAAAAATAACATCTGAAATTCAAATAAACGGCTCACCTGTTGAAGAGCACCTAAACATCAGGTGCATAAATTAATCATCATTCTGAACAACGGCAGTTTTATTCAAACTTTATAAGCTTAATAAAAACCAGTGCAGGTCCAAATCAGTTGTTGAATACAAAGGAATAAATATTCAACATCTATAGAGATTAATCTTAAGAGTAAATCCATTTAAAATCTCAACACCAAAACTCAGCATTTTGACATAATTACCAATTAATGAGAACTGTTCTCCAAAGCTTTTTGTTTAATCTTGAGTGCCATTTGAAGTTGATGTTCGCCTCATTCCTCAAGCAGTCTTCACAGCAAATGTTGCTTGAAAGTAATTGAATCTTCAGAGCAATTAAAAAGCCACTGCAGGCAGAAGACTCACTCATCGTAAACAGCAGCAGCCGCAGAGACTGATTGCTTCGCAGGGACGATTAGGTTATGCCAAGTGTTTGCAATAATGATATGCCACATTACAAGCCGAGATTATTTATGTCACACTTCAGGTCACAATTGTTCTGGGATCCAAGTTAATAAAAGCTTTAGACTTTATGTCAGAGAGCCTGACAGTTTCCTAACCACCACAACCCAACAGAATGACGCAGATTTGGTTGACATCAGTAAAGACTTTTTGTTTCTGTTGTTATTGTCCTGTTAGCATTAGCTACTTGTTTCTATGATAGGAGCAGCTGTATGTGCTAATCAGTCTCATTTCATTTCTCTCTGCAGCTGTTTTAACACAGTTTAAGATGCTTCATGGCCAACACATGTTTCCTTTTTTATTCTGTTTAAAAAATATATTTTTATCAGCTTTATGACATATTTCGTTGCTTGCCTTTGGCTTTGTTGTGTTTTTTTTATTGTTTACTTCGCTGCCCTAATTTCTAATGCGTGTTAAATATGTAGGGAACAAAATGAGATGCTGGATTAAACTGTTTTATGGTTTAATACATTTTGATTCCCAACAGAACAAAACATGCATTTTCTTAAAGTTAATGTTGGACTTAGCATGTCGCTAACACGTAGCTTACTGTGCACTGATTGCCTTGAAAGCTGAGATAGAAAATAACGTCATAAACCTTGTTTTAGTTGCATGTAAGGAAAAACAATGAGATTATTAATGTCAGTAATCAGGCTAACTACTACTAGCAATACAAGCTAATAGCTAAAGTTTTTAACATTTTCTGAATTCAGACGCGTTATATTCACTGACCTCTATTAAACAATATAATGACTAATGAGTTATTTAGTGAGGTACTACAAATATACTGTTATAAACTGCTACTGTATTTCATGTGCTTGGTTGTCTTGAAGGTTTAGTTAGAACCTCTAACTTTCTAAAACAAATTTCAACTTCTGAGATCATTTTTTTTATACTTCAAACCCTGAAATTACAGCTTAGAACAAAAACATTAAAATCTCTTTGCACAAATATGAAATTTGACTTTGATGGAACTTTATTTTCAATATAAAGACATGTAAAATAGAAATGGCCACTAAAACACATGACATCCACGTCAAATTTAGTTTTTTATGTTGAATAATTTGATTCAATAAAACGGCAAAATTATGTTTTCTTTCTTTCCAGGTTGTCAAATTATTAGCTGTAGCATTAGCTTCAAAGTTCTTGGCTCTCAACAAGATCTGAACTCTTCTTAAAGTGTTGCTGAAACTTTGACTGCTTCACTGTGATATGGCATTTTAAGCTGTTCTGCTAAGACGTAATTTAAGTTGTTCAGCTAACTGACGTTTCACCTTCAGCCATCCTTTCTGCTTCAGCTTCTTCAGCAGATTTTTGGCGAGTTCATTCAGCTCAGAAAATCTAATTTCTCTGGTGTCACAGTTGTTTATGTCCCATTTCTAAAGTTTCTCCTGCAGCTCCTGCGTTCACCTGTCACATCTTGCATTTTTGGTGCAAATATTATCAACTCTGCTGCTGTGATTTTCTTAGATGTGGTGATTTTCGTCATAGTTTCCATTTATGAAAGTAGTAATTTGAAAACATACCTCTAGTTCATTCCCCACATGTTCACACATGCACTTCTGTTTGTGTAATTTGTATGTTTTCAATGAATGCTTAAAGTTTATTAATCTGACATGATGCATGTGCTGATATTATCTTTGGAAAAGAGGCTTTCTTGCATTCAGATGGATGTTTCTGATTTCCAGGCTGATGTTGTTGCATATTCATTACTTTCCCGCTCTAACATTAAGGAGCTTCAATCGGCGCCTCTTCTTGGTGAGAGCTTTGTGTTGTGGCCTCCTCTGGTTTCCTCTCCTCCTCCTTCGTTTTGATATTCAGAGTCGTGCCAAACAAGTTCCTTAAATCAACGTTTTTTTCTGTGACAAACTTTCTGGTGGCTGTTCCAGAAATGTGTGTGTTCAGTATCTTTGGGCCTGTTTGCGATAACATAAAGCCATTAAGGATATTGAGCACTTAATGACTCCTGCAGAGCCAAGAGAAACTGCAGCCATCAGACGTAATGATGGAACAGATGTTGATTGAAGACCTAATTTGACAAAAAGTCAATGAATTAGGTGAAGCAGATCTGGCACCGAGACTTGAAACAAAGTGTCTCTGTTATTCTTACGGACTCGTCAGGATTCATGGACCGGGCCGCATGCAGCGGCTCCAGCTCTTAATACAGCTGCACGATGTGGCATGGAAATCAGGATGCACACCTAACCAGCAGTGAGGGGTAGAAATCAATATGAAATCAATTATTTAATCATTGTGAGGAGTTTATGCATCAGTGTTTTAATGGGTGAAGACATGCGGTGAATTCAATTAGTTTCTTTAGAGTAACGTCGTTGCTTTCTCTAAATACCTGCAGTTTAGTGGATCTGTTCAGAATAAAATAGCTTCTTATTGTGGCTCAGTATCATTAATCTGATGAAAGAATTCTTGTATATAAAATAATTTTGCTTTTAGTTGAAATAAAATGGAGAAAAGTCACTTATGAGACTTATTACATCACCTCTCTTGACCATTTGTAGTTGCAGTTTTATAAAAATCTACATTTTTTTTGAACAAACTCAGTTGATGTGCTTGATTAGCGGATTTTCCACTTTGAATGTTAAAACTTTAAAATAAAACATAGAACAATCCAATCTTTGTTTTGATGAGAAAGTACTGGCTCCACCAGCAGATGTTTTTATTTATAACACAGAGAACAAATGAAATAACCTGCTAGACGTTTCATTAGACGGCAGGTTTGATGATTGGAAAAACTGCAAAGCAGAAACTAAACAAGCTATCGATTTGTTCAGATTCATCTTTAGTTTCAACAAGTTTTTTTATTTTAATAGTTAATTTGTCTGTCAGCAGATCAATTAGTTTAATTTAAAACCATTTTGAAGGTTTTATCTCACGGGGAAATTAGAAAGCAAAGCAGGTTTTAGAAAAGAAATGTAGAGTTGAATGTCGACATCAGTGCAGCAGAAGCTTTTAGAAAAGGTTTCGCCTCTAAATGGGATGACGACCAGAGGAAACGCATTTACGTCACATTCAACCTGGAGTCAAGGTCTGCAGAGAAGAAAATGCTTTCTGGTTGATGTGGACGAACCAAAAGCATCCAGGGAGAAAAGCTGGATAGGATTGAGTGAGAAATGTCAGTGAGAAATGTTCTTATTAGTTTTTAGAAATGCAACACCTGGAGGGAGAGGATGAGAAATAAGATGAGGGAGCTGAAGCTGCACGAATTCAGTCTGAACGGGTTATAAAGATCGGCCATTAGAGCTCAGGAGAGGGAACGGCTGAGTTTCTGACGGGACTCCTGGGTTTTAGGGAATATGAAGCACAGCCAGGGCTGGGATCAGGGAATTTAATGGGAGTTTCTGTATTTTTACTCTTTTGTTTTGAGAAAAAGGAGCATGTTTGAGTGCAGTTTCGGACCCAGGATCCGGACCAGAAGGTGGTTGTAAAACTCCGTAAAGAGTAGTTCAACGTTTCTAAGCAAATTTCTCTCTTTTCCAACCATTTAAGACAAATATATTTTTACACATCCACAGACTGTGAAAATATCAGGAAGTATAGTTTGAACTGTAAAATAATTTTTCACACTCGTCTCTTATTAAGCATCAGAAGAACATTTCACTTTTTCTTTCCCTCACTGCTCAATTAAAAGCCAACAATCTGCAGTTTTTCATAAACAGTTATGATAACTGTCACCAGTGAAGCTCCAGTGCTGGAATAAACACCTGGTTTTGCACACATTTCTCTCCTGTTGTTGTAAAAAGATAAATCATGATGTAAACGTGTGTGAGTCCATGTCCTGATTCAAGCTTCTTGTTGTTTCAACAGGGGAATCTGTTTGTGCTGTTTGTCCTTTTGTGAGTTTGTTTGTTAATATTGTACAATTATTAAATGTTAAGAAGTAAAAAAGTAAAACCTGCAGCTTTAAAAGTTATATAAAAACTACCTTGTTGGGGTAATTAGAGTTAATAAATGGCATGTCAGGATTTTTAACTGGTTTGAAATCAACTTTTGTGCAATGACCTCAGCTTGGGTTTCGATTGTTGGACAAACTCAGTATTTCTGCCTGATTGTTTAAAAGCTGATGCATCAAAACAACATTAAGCAAGAGAATAAATACATATAAAAGTATAATTATTCTCATTGCTGGTCATTGAAATAATTTCTGAGGCCACAAATTTAAACCATGTTCATTTTTTTGAACCAATATGTTCATCTTTTAAACTCTGTCCTTGTTTTACCTCCATATTCAACCAAACAAAAACATTTTTCAGCTTTGAAGCTTCAAATCTGTATCCATTTATATTATTTTAGCTTTATTTATGTTTAAAGCAGGAGTGTCCAACTGTGTTCAACTTTAAAATGCATCAGTTCTCCAACACATCTGAATAAAACGGCTTCATTCCCTCAAAACCAAAAGACTAATCAGATGAAAAGTGGAGCAGCTGTGGCCAGAAGAACAGCAGGAAGAGAGGAGAATAATGAACGCACAAGCTGAGCTCAGAAGACAAGAGATGAACATCATTTATTAAGCTAAACATAAAGGAATGAACTGATTTAACTACATCTGCAGGAAGGAAAATGCCCAGATTGATCATGACACAAACAAAAACCAAACCCAAACATCTGCGGATGCTTCCTGATTGTTTCAAGCTGTAAAAATTAAAGCTGCAGGTTTTACACTGTTTTTATTGTCTGTGTGCAGTCGCTATGTTTGTTTGTGAATTGCTGTTTTCTTTTAATCTTGTGATCTTTGTTGTTAATATTTGTTGTACTTTGATGGTGGAGGTTGAGACGATGAACACGGCCTGGTTTTTAATTTCTCTTAGATCTTAGAAAAGAGGCAGCAAACCTGGAGGAACATCAGTCGCCCGGTCAGTTACTCCCGTTACATAACTATAAACTCATTCTGGAGTATTTTAATAAGTTTTATGGACCTTGGAAGTATTTGAAGACACATTTCTTTTCACAGTTTTATCAAATTATTAACTAAATTACAATGAAAGGGTTTTATTAACTCCTAAAGAACCAAAAGTCTCACTTTTAGTTAAGGTCAGAGTTCATGTTTCAACAACTAGAAAGAAGTGGAGAAAAGTTGCCTCCATGTTTGAGTTCAGGAATTTGCCTAAAAACATCCTGATGATCATTATTTAGGAAAATATTCTGACCTTTGAGATGAAAGTGGAACTTTTTACATATCTAGTGTAAAACTTACACTGCATATGACAAACAGGCCCTCATATTGTCTAACAGTGGAGCACGGTGGTGGCAGTGTGATACTCAGGATGTAACATGTAAGCGTGACAAAAAAGTGAAAACAGTAAAATCTGTGAAGAACCTTTTCACAGCTTTGAGGTTCAACCCGTGCAGATGAGTTTGTTTCATCTGACAGGCCAGTTCTGCAGCTTCACAACTGTTTTTAACAGAAACCCAACATATTTTAATGTTTCATAACAAACATATTTTAATGTTTCATAACAAACATATTTTAATGTTTCATAACAAACATATTTTA